>JAYMTA010005937.1:0-10885 GCA_036897625.1 Pelargonium cotyledonis | reverse complement strand
ATTCGCCTCACGGAGCTCCGACAACACAGATCGAAGAGAGAGCTCGGTTGTGCCGTGGGAGGGGAGCTTGGGTCACCGGCGTGGTCTCCGTGCTCGCCGGCTTGAGAGGAGATGAGCCAACATCGGTCGTCGTCAGTGAGCTCCGTCAGTGGCCACCGGCGGGAGAGGAGATAAACCAGATTTTTTTTTTTTTTTTTAAATTGTATCATGTTAATTTGTTTCTATTTGTGAGTATGTAACAATTTTTACTTGAAATTTAATGAATCAAAACAAGTAAAACATGACAAATTTTTTATTTTCCGGCGAATGTTTGAAGTTTCCGGTGATGGTTTGAAGTTTTCCGGTGAATGTTTGAAGTTTCCGGCGATATTTTGAATTATCTGGCGAAGGTTTGAATTATACGGCGAGAGTGTTATTAAAAAATGAAGAAGAATGACATATACGTCATTTTAGAAGTTTTGGAAGTCATGTGCACTGCATATGATGAGATAGAGTATTTTTCCGTCCAAGTTAACTGATGGAAGCTTGAGTGCATAGTTTAGAGTAGTCTAAAGTTACAAAAAATAGTTTAGAGTAGTAATTTGTAAAAAAGTGATAGTTCAAAGTAACCATTTTATAATTTCCTCTGAAATCAACTCAAACATGACATAAGATGGACAATACAAGACAAAATTACAATTTTAGAGTTAAAGAAGAAAAATCTTCATTTTGAATCACATGAAATCTTTATTGTGTGTGCGCGCTCGGTGAGGTAGCATTACGAGCACCTCATCAAGTTTAACAATTTTCACATTCCGATAGTTACATAAAAAACATTTATTAACAGATAACAATAATTAATAACATTTATAGCGACAATCACTGTTAACCTTTAGTAGCGTAATAGCCAAACATTCTTTATATAAGAGTTAGACTCAAAATGGTTATTCTAATTTTTTGCCGTGCGATTTTTCCACAACCTCTAAACTTTATACACTATGTGTATTCACTTCATGTTTTGTATATTTTATCAATTGGAGACTTAATTAATTCTTGATTTTAGATGGAACAATGCATAATATACCATGCGTGTGTGATTTAATAAGATCTAATAAAGTCAATAATTTTTATCATGCACAATTATTTGATAAGTCTATGATCTCAAGAACATATATTAACATAAAAATGGGTATTTGGTTTTGTGCGTCAATATTTATTTATTTATTTATTTTTTTGAAGGAAGCACCAATTTCATTAATAGAAATAAAGAATTATATACTCGATTATGAACAAATCTGACATAGAACCAACTAGCTTAGTAACTTGATTCACAAATATCAAATGTTCATATGACCTGGTAAGGGGTTGTTCCAGTTTAATAGGTGGTCTCAAGTTCGAGTATCAAGGAATGCAGCTGCATTAAAACTTGGTAGAAAGAAATTTCCTGCCCTTGTGTTCCTACCCAGCTTGAATGAGAATTAGTCTAGGTGTGATAGAATGGCTTAAAGGTGCCAACCGTGAGTTTGCGGGCCCGTTTGAGAACTTCATGGTTTATATCCAAAAAGTGTTCCTATGAACTTCCAACTGTCATAGAATGAGTTGAAATATTGACTGCAATAGTGAAACAAACAACTGACACACAACAATACTTCCAAACATAAAAAATATGCTAATGATAAAACTTTATACTACACAATTAAATAAGTTTTAACTCGTTCGTGTTCCTGCACGATTAGACGTGTCAAACTATTTAGCACCAACCTAATTTTTGTAATTAAGTCATAAGCAAAAATCACTATACATAATTTGATAACCGACACTTTGTATAAAGACAGTTTAGTCTCCAAAATTGGAAAACCAGTAAACCGAATCGAATCAGAACGTAAAAGGTGGCTACAATTTACGCGCTTTTAGTCCACTTTTAAAAAAGAAAAGCCCTAGCTCTCTACCTCTACACCAATTCCTATCTTTTTCTGGTTCTTTTTCCATTTTTGTGGATCGTCTCAAGCAATCGATAAAAGTTGAAGAAGAGATCAATACCCAGATATGGCGACGGCTGGTTTGTACCGACGATTCCTCCCCTCTCCTCCCGCCATTGAATTCGCATCTTCGGAAGGGAAGGTAAATTCTCATCTTTCTTGATTTGGATCGATAAATACTGGTGCATTTAGGGTTCTTATTGAATTGCAGCGGCTGTGAATGTTGCGTTTCAGTTGTTGTTGTTTCCAATTTCTTTTGATTTTAGTGTATTTTGGTCCAATAATATGTCCATATCTATGAACATTGTAATATATGTGATGTTTTGGTGCTTGTGATTATTTTTATGGAGTTGCAGCAACTTTTCAAGGAGGCCATTCACAGTGGTACAATGGAATGTTTCTATAGGTTAATTTCTTACTTTCAGACACAATCAGAACCGGCCTATTGTGGATTGGCCAGCCTTTCCATGGTCTTGAATGCTCTTGCAATTGATCCTGGAAGGAAATGGAAAGGTATCATTTGAAAGTTCTACATTTGGTGGTTGTGGATGTTTCTTTTCAAATACTTTGTTGTAAGTTTGAACAGGGGCGGCTCAACGTTCTTGATTTGAAATTTATTCTTATAGTTTTGTAAGCAAATCTTAAAAAAAAAAATTGATTTTTAGAGTATTTAGTTTTTTTAATAATTATTTTTAGATAGATATTAAAGTCCACTTGGATGTTGGTTTGATTTGAAATCCTAAATTTGTGTCAAATCTAATATTTGTGTACAAAAATAATATAAACTTGAATTGGGTCAAACATAGGTAAGATCCAAAGCTTACATGAGATTTCAAATTACAAGTCTCTAACTTATAATTGCATTTGAAATACTACATTTCAATCTCAAATTATGTAATTTAAATCAAATTCAAGAATTCAAATGCAACCTAATCTGTACTCGAATTTTATTGTAATTTATGATTTAAAGTGTTGTATTTTAAATACATATATAACCTTTGATAATAAGGTGTGAATTGTCATCTAAAATCTCACATTACTTATGTTTTGAATCCTATTTAAATTTTAGTACAATTTAAAACTAGATTATTTGTGTATTGAAATGTTAAATTTGACTCAAATATAATATTTTAAATCAAATATAAAAATCCAAACAAGACTATTCATTTCAGTTTTATTTTGAATATAAAATTAAAATGCTTGGTTTTTTTTTTCAAATAAAATGTGGGCTTAAAATACATAATTAATCTTTTAAAGAGAAATTAATAAAAAAATAATTTTTGGAGGCCTTGTACAATTGGGAGGCTAAAGCCCTTGCTTTATGGTATAGCCGGTGCCGGCCATGAGTTTGAACCTTGATAGTCATAAACTTTGTGTTTTTTTTTTCTTTCCTCTTATTAGGGCATTTGTGTTTATATATATATATATAATTTCAGTTCTAGTTTTCTCTTTATTGTTATCTGAAAATTGTATGTTCCTTTCAATTCTCATCTCCTATGCTGGCATTCATTGGCATCTTATTGATATGCAAGTCATTTCAAATGCCACCTATGTTGCAAATTCTGAACTGATTTCTGGCATCTTATTAATTTTGTACATTAAGATTTCTGGCATTTCAACGGTTAAATCTATCTATTCTTTGGCTGTCAATTCCTCTTAGGACCTTGGAGATGGTTTGATGAATCTATGCTTGACTGCTGTGAGCCTTTGGAGAAGGTGAAAGCTAAAGGCATCTCATTTGGGAAGCTTGTTTGTTTGGGACAGTGCGCTGGAGCAAAAGTTGATGCCTTTCGGACATGTCATAGCACTATTGATACTTTCCGTAATTTTGTCATAAGATGTTCCACTTCTGATGATTGTCACATGATTGCATCATACCACAGAGGAACATTCAAACAGGTACCTTTTTCATATGAAGAACTACTATAGAGGGGGATATCCAAGTGCTTTTGGAGTTCACAAATAAAATCTCTAAAAGCAATTTCATACCAAAACTTAGCCATCTATGAAATCTATGTACATGCCCAATTGGATTTCCTCTATCTTGAATGTATTTTGGTAAATGGATTACATTGTATGCTATCCTGACCAGTTAATCAATATAATCCGTACTTTTGGGGACTAATTTGAAGCTTAAGAAGCCCTAATGACTAGTAATTGATTTAGTTTTGCTGCACTTGTTTTTGTGTTTAAGGTGGTGAAAGATCTGATTGAGTTCTTATTGCAGACAGGAAGTGGTCATTTTTCACCTATAGGCGGTTACCATGCTGGAAGGGACATGGCACTGATTCTGGATGTCGCACGCTTCAAGTATCCTCCTCATTGGGTTCCTCTCAATTTACTTTGGGAAGCCATGGATAATGTTGATGGGACGACTGGACAACGCAGAGGGTAGGTATTATGTATGCCTTTTAAAGTAGAATACTTTCATTATTTAGTTGTAGTGATATTGCATATGTAATCTGGATTGATGTTATGTATGTTGTCTGAATACCGCGCAAAGTATATATCAAAGTTCACACTTATTGTGGTAAAAATCTTTTCTTAATCCTCTAAAGACAATGTGTCAATCCTCCATTGAATTGTGAGTTTCTGTACCTTTTTAATCAGGTTCATGCTAGTATCTAGGCCTCACAGAGATCCAGGACTGCTCTACACTCTGGTATGATTCCTGTTGGGGTATATACTTTTTTATCCTCTTCTTAAATTCATAATTGTAATATATAAAATCGAGTACTTTCTTTTATTTGCATATACCTCTTTGCTGGATACTGGATAGTAGTGGAATTTCATAGAAGCAACGTAGTTTTGTAGTCCACCCCATTTTGTGCCTTCTTGACAATTTTGTTGCCTCTTCAAGGCTGTTTTAGTGTAGCTTGTTTGAATCACAACGGGATTACCCTTTATAGAGTGCCTTATTTGTGTGGCAGACGCCTATTGCAAACTTTCATAGAAAATGTACAACAGGATTACCCTTTACAGAGTGTCGTATTTGTGTGGCAAATGCTTATTTCATAGAAAATGAGGTCTCGTGTTTCCTTTCATTTGGCTGTGTGTTTGCTATTCAAGATTGTATTGGTGGCTTCTGCAAGGGCCAGTAGCAGTCTGTTAGACACTACAAGGAATTTTTTTTGCCTTGCCATGTGACTCACCTTCTTTGTAATAATTTATTGCCTGAGAGATATAAGAGAAACAACAGTTAAGCAGTTTTAATATGTGAGAGAATCTCATATCTCACCTTCCAATTGTATATTTTGTTGGTAGTAGTTTTTTAACAATATTTTTATTTTGGCATTATTTCTGTATGTGAAGTAAACTTGAATAAAGTGCATGTAAATGCTACTTTTCCTGCAAAAAAAATTGCATCTTGGACGATATTTTGACCCAAAGTGTTGGTCATACTCTAGAAAAGTCTTCAATGATATGAATGATTGAAGTATTTATTAATGACAATGATTTCAGGAAATTATGTGAATTTCAAAGCGACTTGCTTGACTTTGGAATTCAGTCATTTAAAATGACATAGTTGATTTGACAAACTTTCATTTGTTTTTCAGTGTGTATAATCTGAAGGATCATTGTTGTCTGAATTCTCGAATTGCATGTATTGATTGTAGATTTCATTTTGAAACTTTTGTCAGAGCTGTAAACATGAGAGTTGGGTTGGAATTGCAAAATATTTAGTGGATGATGTTCCTCTTCTGTTGAAGTCAGACGATGTTGGAGATATTAGGAGAGTTCTGTCCATTATTTTCACATCACTTCCATCAAATTTTGGGGAGTTCATCAAGTGGGTTGCAGAATTTAGGAGACAAGAAGAAGGTGGTCAAGGTCTAAGCCAAGAAGAAAAAGGAAGACTTGCCATCAAGGTTGTACACTATTTCGCAATCCTTTTCATCTTCATCTTATTATTCACTCCTGTTTCTTTGAAGTCTAACATATTAAAGCCGACTTGCCATTTGCAGGAAGAGGTATTGAAACAAGTGCAGGAGACGGGTCTTTATAAACACGTGGCAGAATATTTGTCTTCAATAAGTTCATGTTGCACAAACAAACCGACTTCAGATTACGACAGTTTGCCAGACATTGCTGCTAGCATCTGTTGCCAAGGGGCAGAGATTTTGGCTGGGATATGCAGCTCCTCAAAGGGATATTGCTGTTGTGAAACGTGTGTGAAATGCTTAATGGCTAATGGTGAAAAGCCCATAAAAATGGTCTCTGGAACGGTGGTGAATGGTGACAGCAAGCAAGGTATTGATATTCTGGTTCCTTCATCCCCATCAAAAGGATCAAGTTGCTGTCACTCGGGCGACCAAAGTAGCTGCTCCACTGTACTGCACCCAGCCAGCAATGATGTTCTGACAGCACTTTTGTTGGCCTTGCCTTCCGAAACATGGTCTGGCATCAAACAAGAAAAGCTTCTGACGGAAATATGCAGTCTTGTTACAACTGATAATCTTCCTATTTTGCTTCAAGAAGAGGTAACTAGAATATCTTTTTCCTTACGAATTCCTGCTTGTGGCGGATGTATAGCCAAGTTCTTTTAGCGTTGATTTTTGTTGTTTTAAATTGAGATTAATATCTAATGGTTAGTTTTAGAATGGTAAAAGACCCGATTTGGCCCATGAACTTTCATGTTTTTAATCCAATTTGGTACCTTAACTTTTTTTAACCAAAAATAGTCCGTGAACTGTTTCGACCCGATTTGGTCCTTAGACTTTTTATTAGCCCAAAGGGCAACATCTAAATTGGGTCGAAACATGAGAGTTTTGGGACAATTTTGGGTCAAAATAAAGTTCAGGACCAAACTGGGTCGGAACATGAAAGTTAGGGATGATTTTTTGTTTAAAACAAGTTTAAGGACCAAATTGGTTCTTTTGTGGTTTTGGAATTGAAAGCATGTTCCAAATGGCAGTTTCATTTTCAGAATTGAATATATTTTGGGAACCAGAAATTTGACATTAGTTTTGGAAACTCTTCTGACTTGAGAAAGTATGATATGTCAGGTGTTGCACTTGCGTCATCAGCTATTCCTTCTGAAGCGATGCGAAGAAAACAAGGTGGATGAGGATCTTTGTGCCCCAATCTTCTAGTATATATCTAATTTCGACTATAGAGTTGTTTGCAGGGAAAAAGCCGCATCACAGAATGATAAATGAAATGTAATATAATTAATAATAGAATATTAATGTAGTTAATTTTTAGTTATAAAGCTGACTCGTGCGGTCACCCGTTATAAAAAATATGTATTGGTTGAGATATCGCCATGCAAGAAAGACCCCGGGGACGTTGCGGAAGCAAAATCGTCGAATTCGTTGGGTTCGGTTTTATTCTCTTAATATAATTTGATTTTGTTATGAGTGATATATGTGTTTTGCATGTTCTTATATTAAGAATGTTCATACATTTATGCACTAATATACGTCTGTGATGTCCAATATATGTCTGTGATACTCTAATATTTGTTTGAGATACATCAATGATATTTATTAAATTTCTCACCGGTCTATGTTTATGATACAGATTTTCTTGTTCTTAACTTTGTTTCTACAACCCGATTAATGACTTGTCCGCAAATATACATGCCTCAGTCACTTCTTCAGCTAGGGGAAATAGAGAGGAATTGAGCTGGGAAAAGTTTAATGTTAAATGCCTAGAGATTAGAGAGAGACAGATATTAAAGAGAGAGAGAGAGAGAGATCGAGAAAGAGAGATGATGATCAAGCTCGTCTTGGCCATTCTCGTAGGAGAACAACGAGGCATGCGAAAACCTGTGAGTCTCCAAATGTTAAACCATAGTAGAAGAACATGAAGAAGTTGCCAAGTGTTAATACTAAATGTTGAGTCTTGTTTCATTTTAACATTTAGAGAGAGAAAAATATGTACGGAACCCAACAAAATGTGTCTAGTCGTTCGGAGAATCATTTTGATAGGATCCTAAATATAAATTTTCATTTTTTTTAAGGTAGGGGTCCCTAGCAAATAAATTCCTTCTATGATTTATTTTCTTTTGTGAGGGTTTCAAAGGTAAAAACAAGCAAAATGTGTCTAATGTTGAGTTTTGTTATTATTATTTTTTTATTAGGTCTAAACAACAGATTACTTGCCTTGACATCAACAAATACGCCACATACACATTAGTGTTCCACGTCGACCTCCCTTCAAAAATTGCACGACGTCGTTTCTTGGACCTCTCTAGCTTTGCCCTCTCATCCTCTTCCGTTGTCCCCCTCCCCAACCTCTCCTTCCTCTCCCTCTTCAACATCCCCATCAACGACGTCGTTTTTATCGTTTTTCGGCAATCCTGATCTTGCGCCGAGCTAGCAAAAAGCCCATGCCTCATCTGCCCTCTCCTCCAACATATCCTCCCGCGTTGCCGCAATTCCCGAAACTGATTCGAGCTCTAACCCAACCAAACCACAAGAATCAAAACTCAATTCGCAGGAAAAACCAAGTGGGCTAAGAGCAAGCACAATTATCATAATCGTGATTGGCGACATCAATGGAATCACAATCATCACCGTGATTTTCTTGTACATCTACCAATTCAAGCAGAAGAGAAATGTCGACAACAAACTCAAGAAAGAAGCCAAAGTCGCAAAAGAAAGCTGGCCCTCTTCCTCTTAGGAGTCCAAAGTCATCACCGCGTGGTCGTGTATCAGAAAAAGGGGAAGTAGAGGCGACGTGGATGGCTTCGACATCTCAAGCTCCTTCGACGAAGAAGAACAAAGCATCGTCCAAAAGGGTGCTAAAAAATCAGTGGCCGCACGAGAATCAGGAACATAGCAACAAATGAGGGACTTGGTGTCCCTCCACGGCAAGGAGTTCGCGCTCGGCGCCACCGATATGAGCATAATGTACAAGGCAGTACTTGAAACGTTACCAACTTCGTCGTCCGGCAGATCGGAGAGAACAACGTCGAGTAGTTCAGAAATTTTGAGAGCCCAGTTCGGGAGAGGAATGAGAGGTTGGGGAGGGTGACAACGGAGAAGGAAGAGAGGGCGCAGCTAGAGAGGTTCAAGAAAGGACTTAATGAGGCTGACATGGAAGCCTGATGTGGCATAATTGATATTGTGGAGGTGAGAGAAGTTTTATTAATGTAAAAGTGAGCGAGAACCATTTTTATTGTTTGAAAAAGTACATGGGGTACGAAACTAATTTATCCTTAACAAAAATTCAGAGTAAGATCCTTCCAAATGTACTAGGGGTGTGCAGAAAATACCGCTAAACCTTCAAACCCGGTAAATCGCCTGCTAACCACCTGCCCCCAATTACCCGCTACTAGTAGCGGGCTCAAAACCATCCACCTGCTAAGCTAATGGGCGGGTAGCGGATTATGAGGCCCAAACCGCTTAGGAACCTGCCCGCCCGCTAGAGTGTACATCATAAACCCTAGTATATATATTCTCTAACTTAACCATATCCACACAAACCCACGCCTCACTCTCTCTTGTTTTCCAGAAGCTTCATTCTCTCTCTCACTCTATTAATTGGTTCTTCTCTCATTCTCATTTCATTTGATCTTTGATCTTTCTCTCTCTCTCTCTACGTTTGAAATTTGATATTCTCTTTGTCTTCTCGATTCATTAATCATCTTTATCTTTTTCCTTTCTTGATTCTTTGATCTTCTTTCTCTTTTTCTCTCTCGATTTTTGCTCTTGTTTCGATTTTTCTGTTGTTTTGGGACCCGACAAATTCTAAATCCTTATCGTAAGTAACATCTATCTTTTGGTTTTATTTTTTGTTTTTAATTTTTTTTCTTGTTCTCGGCTTCATATACACTCTAAATGTAGAGTTTTCCATGTTTTGATTTCTAGATCTAGGGTTTTTTTTATTTATAATTCTTGGTTGCTAGATCTAGGGGCTTTCAAGTTTAATTGCTAGATCTCGGGGCTTTCAAGTTTGATTGGTAGATCTAGGGGCTTTAAGAGTTTCGACTGATTTTATTACGTGTATGTTAGTTTTGGTTTCATGTTCTAAATCTGGTTATGTTCTCTGATTCTGTTTGAGTTTGTGTTAATCAATATTTCATTTTTGTGTTTTGTGTGGAAGAGTTCATCAAGGAGAAGGATGAGGACAAAAGGAAGGACAAGTGATGAAGATTGTTGTTTCCTGTTTATGCTTACTGTTTTTATTTTTCCATTCGATATTGATTCAAGGCTGATATGGCTCTGTATAATATGTTGTAACTTGTAACAAACAACTAGTTAGTTGTAATGTTTGTATATATTTAGTAGTTTAGAGTTCATCTTGTGATATCTATTCATTGTACAATGAGAAAAGGTTAGTTGGTTTTGGAAGTTTTACTCAAATTTCATAAAAATGAGCCAAATTTGACTGATTCTTACCGGATCACCGTTAACCCAGTAAACCGCCCTCCACCGGTAATGAAAAAATCCGCTAATATTAATTCTTAATGGGTGGCTACCGGGTTCAATTTTCTCAATCCGCTAGGTAGCGGGGCGGGTTGGGATGTTGTCTTAGCGGACGGGTAACCCGCCCGTGAACACCCCTAAAATGTACCCTAGAAAAATTAAATTAAATTAGCTAAACTTTATTCCCTATCTAATAAGCTATTTTCTTGTAGTAAATCCACATCTCACCAGAAAGAGCTATACTGTCATCACTTTTTGAAATTGTATCAATGTGGTGCCCCAACAACTCACTTTCTCTGTTCACGATTAAGTCAACAACCACAGTAGTAGCGATGTGCTATATAGTTGGCAACAAAAAAAGTCATTGGGACTCAAAAATCCCCAGGTCGCATAACCAATAAACTTGGCATCAAAGTGAATAAACGTCCCACTGCGACTTGGTCCATAGAATGAGTCAAAGGGCTGGAAGAGGGGTTTTTTGGGCTTTTAGCCCAATGGAAACTTTAATTTAGAGATTTGGCCACAAACCTTGATAAATTAGTCATCTAGCCC
>JAYMTA010005936.1:0-10886 GCA_036897625.1 Pelargonium cotyledonis | reverse complement strand
GCGGTTGGTGGTCGGCTATGGTGGCCGGAGGTCGGCCATGGGGTGTGGAGGGTTTGTTTACTGTGTTTTTCGCATTTTAGATGATTCAATAAATTTTTTTGTTGAGGGAAATTGTTATTTTTCTTGGATGACGTTGAATGGTTGATATAGGAGAGTTTGAGATGTTAAATTTTTTTTGAGGGAGAATTATTAAGTTAAATGAATCAAAATTAATTTTTCGACCATTGTTAGAACTTTTTGGTGATAGTTTGAATAGTTTGAATTTTTCGGCCATTGTGTTTTTGAACAATAAAGAAGAAGGGTAAAATTATTATTTTTTAAAATTTTAAAGGTCATGTGTAGTGCACGTGATGAGAAAATAATTTTTCATCCAAATTAACTAACGGACAACGATTGCATAGTTTAGGATAATTAAAAATTACAAAAAAGTAATTTATAGTAGTAAATTGTAAAAGAGTGATAGTTTAGAATACCATCTGTAATTACTCCTAATTAATATATCACTGTTTGAATAACAAGTTTGCTCAATTTCTAGTAGTTGTTTTTTTTGGTTTTTTTTTCTGAAGCACTCAATTTCTAGTTACTATGCATGGCAAAGCAGGGGTGTTATTCTATTAAGAGCGGCTATAAGTTGCAAGTTCGAACCCGTATTGTTGCAAGTGTCGTTTAGGTTTGGAGGAAAATGTGGTTGGCACAAGTCCAAGGAAAAGTTACATGAATATGGCGTGCTATTCACTAAAAAAATAATTCGCAAACTGTGACATAAATTTGTAACAGAAAACTTTTTGTCATAATTTCGTCGTAAATTATAACAGAATTCATATTTCGTATCGCAAATGTGGAGCACGTGTTGAAGCACAAAATTCATATCGAAGCACGTGTTGTTAGTTTCTTTAGAGCATGAACAATGAAGGGACTCAATTCGAGTTCCTATATATATTATTTTTATATTCTTGTATGTCACATCAACAAGTGCCCCAGTCCTTGTCAGACATCCGAAACTCTTTTAATCTTATCTGCCTTTGTGATGATTTCTTTTCTCTATCAAAAGCATGAATTGGTTGGAAAATGCAAGATAGAGAAGGAAATATAGTTGCTCGGCAAAGCAATCAGATTACTGTTAATGATGCTTATTCTAGTAGAAATTGAGGCGGTTCTACCAGCTTGTATATTTCGCAATATATTATCTAATGTTTGTGTGCTAACTGATTCGTACAATCTATTCAGGGACATCAGGAAGACTAGCTTGGAGACTCAAGGTAGCAGAGTAGATTTAGGAGCGGCTTTAGCGGACATTAGATATGTCCTTTTTGAAAGTCACCTTAATGGTGACTTTTTGTATGCAAAAAGAAGCTTAATAGTTTCAGCGCATGTTCTAGCTAATGTAGGTGCTAGTGGCCAAGATTAACAATGGTCTTGTAATATATTAATACATGTTTACTCTGCTACTTTCAATTAATATTAATTATCGGTTACTATTATAAAAGAAGAAGAAGATATTCTATAGCTTTTTTATTTTTTTGGGCTCATTTTAATGATTATGTGGTCATATGTTAGTGGTTAGTGTGAACTTTTTTTTTTTTTAATAAGAAGTCCAAGAACTATTAAGAGGGACCAATCCTTTAAAAGATTTCTACACATCTGGTGGTTTTTTTTTTAAAGAAGTAGAGTCCTTTTGTGGAGGCAGAGTTTAAATGAAGTTTCAGATAGCGTGAGAGATAGGAATTTAGGAAATAAAGCTATAGATGGTAGTGGTAAATATCTGATCTTTTTAAAAACATTTTTTTAAGGGCTTGTTACGTTGATGTGGACGCGAAACTGATGTAGGAGGGTGGTGAGGCAGATGTGGACGGGTGACGGGGCGTTGTCGCGGACGTGAATATAAATGACATGCAGAAGCAAGTCATCTGGACCAAATAAAAAAAGAGTAAAAAAGAACAGGAACCGGACCAATAGTACAAACTACTCGATAACCATTTCAATTGTTTGAACAAATACAAAAAGTCCAAATCCAATTTATTTTGAGTTTAAAATAGAAAAACAAATTTTCTATTTGAAAAACTAAAATAAATATACATTTTTTATATTTTCAAGCTAGTATGAAAAACCCTTTTTCTATTAGATATTATGGTTGATTGGGTTGCGTGTTCGTGCACCTTGGTCTACGATGTCCGGCGTTGTAAGGCGTTGTTGGGTTCTACTCAGGTGTTGCATGTCTTGCGTGAAGCTAATAGAATCGCTGATTGGTTGGCTAATTTTGGTTTTCAGGTTTCAAACCAGTTTATTGCTCCGAATATTTCTTCCTTCCCGGTTGATTTTGGTTTTATTGTTCTTAATGATACGTATGATAGAATGAGCATTAGGCCTGGCAAGCTGTATATGTAATTTTATTTTGTTGCATTCATTTAGCATTGTTTAGGTGCATTTTTCTTAATGTATGGCTCATTATGTCACTTTTTTGGGTATTTTTTTTTTAATAAGACAAGTAGTGGTCAGGCCAAATCTCCCACCATCTCAAGTTACGTTCTAAAAAAAATGAAATATTGTACTATTAAACAAGTTTGTTGATTTTCTTTTCCTTTATAAGCAGACACTACGTTATTTGGTAGACTAATGAACAATGAGAAAAGACCCTCGGAACTGTTGGAAAAGTGGAGCTATTTATTTCACAACTTATATGATGATCACTCGTACATTAATTAAATTTATGTATATGTATTTAGCAACAAGTGCACACATGTAAAAAAATTCAGCCAATAAAGGTAAAACAGAGGTGCTTAACATTACAGGAAACCACCCGCGACAATGATCTAAAAAAATCAAGCACCTTAAGTCACTTACCCCGACAATAGATGTTAAACTAAATATCCTCCAGATGCTGAACTAATTTTTTAACGGGAGGGGCGGGATGCTCTGTTCGTGCTTGAAGATATTTTTTTTTTATCGGCAAAAGTACTGATTTATTTAAATTTATGAGACGGAAAATAAATAAACTGTATATAATCGGGATGAGACACAAAGTCACCATATACACGAAACGAGAAAAACCATTAAATTAAATTAATGACTAGACTCATGGGGTTCCCAAACATATCGGGAATTAAAACGGTAAATAAAAAGATGGGACACAAAGTTATCATATACACGAAACGAGAAAAACCATTAAACTAAATTAATGACTAAACTCTTGGGGTTCCCAAACATATCGTGCTTGAAAGACATTGTCCAGATCAACCATGTTCTTCACCTTCACCAACCTGATGAAGTTGTCTTTGAAGTACCTAAATCCCCAAGTGCTCGCCTTTTTAAAGCTCAGTTTCTCGCCCTTCTTGTCTTCCCTTCCAACCAATCCATGTCTTCCCTTCCAATAGAAAACAAGCCTTGCCGGAGCGGCACGAGTTACAATGGACAGGGTGGCAGCCATGGTTGCGGTCCTCTGCTCCAAATTAAATTGTAGGGCCGAATCTTGACGCTCAAACATTTGTATAACTTAATTATCTCTTATCTCTAAATAGGTTTCTTTAGTCTTTTCTTGGGCTTTATATACAAGTCTTCTCTTATTATTCAAGCTTATTTGGATGCTCTGTATCATATTCTATCAGTCCATTCACAAAATTAAAAATAGAAGTGAACTTTTATTTATTCCTCTTCGATCCTCTTGTAAAATCATAACGAATTTATCCATGAAAGATTGTGTTTAAGTATAACATAAAAATGCATAGTTATACTTTAACTATTAAATTGAACATTTAGTTCTGACAAGATTACAGCAAAGTACTGTTAACAATGCTCCTGAAGATGCAAAGTCATGTAAAAGGTGACATGAAGTGAGACAATTACTACGTACACAGCTGCTTAGGGAATTACAGGAACAAATTGACAACTTAAAATAATGTTAAAAAAATGTACCCACAACAATATTCACAACATCAATTAACGTTTTTCATATGGTATCTTATGCGTTTGCTGTGACACATTGCAACACTTGAAGCTGCCTCAAAACCAAGTCTTATCAAATTCTTGTCTGGAACAAGAGAAAAGATAATGGTGTTTGGTTCATGAAACAAAAAAAATACCTTGTATACATAACCTTAAACATCAACACACCCAATCACAAGTTCTCATTCCAAATCCACACAGAGATCATGATCAGCTACCTGATCCCATTGCTTTCTCTGCTCTGCTTTTCATTTTCATGGCCATCAACAGCAATTTCTAGTCCCAATCATGATTCAAATTTCATGCACTGCTTGTCAACCCTTTCCACTAACCAAACCACCATGAGCTTCTCCAAAACCATCCACACCCCAAGATCGTCTTCGTATTCCACAATCTTGCGATCATCTGAGCAGAATCCCAAGTTCTTGAACTCGTCCACGACCAAGAAGCCTCTCCTCATCATCACTCCGACTCACGAGTCTGAGATCCGAGCAGCCATTCTTTGCAGCAAACAGTTGGGCTTGCAAATCAGAATCCTCAGTGGCGGGCACGACTACGAAGGCCAGTCGTATCTCTGCAACACATCATTTGTGCTCCTTGACATGGTCTCTCTCCGCTCAGTGGACGTCAATATTAAAGACGAAACGGCTTGGGTTCAGTCCGGCGCGACGCTTGGGGAGCTCTACTATCACATTGCCAAGAAGAGCCATGTCCATGGCTTCCCTGCAGGGTTGTGCCCAACTGTGGGAATTGGCGGACACTTGAGCGGAGGTGGATTGGGCACTCTGATGAGAAAGTACGGTCTTGCAGCAGATAATGTGATCGATGCTTGGCTCGTTGACGCCAACGGGAGATTCTTGGACCGAAAAGCAATGGGAGAGGGACTGTTTTGGGCCATCAGAGGAGGTGGAGGAGCGAGCTTTGGCGTCGTCTTGTCGTGGAAGATCAAGCTGGTTCGTGTCCCGCCTCTCGTTACTGGCTTTACTGTGTCCAAGACTCTAGATCAAGGCGCGGCGAGGCTTGTCCACAGATGGCAAAGCATAGCACACAAGCTGCATCAAGATCTGTTCATCAGAATCATCATCCAAAACACGGGGCAAGGGAGGAACAAGACAATCCAAGCCTCGTTCAACTCGTTGTTCCTTGGGACAGCAGACAAACTGATGGATCGGATGAGGGAGAGCTTCCCGGAGCTCGGGTTGCAGGCCGAGGACTGCATCGAGATGAAGTGGGTGCAGTCAACTCTCTACTTTGCCGGGTACCAGATCAGTGAGCCATTGGAGGTTTTGCTGAGCAAGACAGTGATGTACAAGAGCAATTTCAAGGCCAAATCTGACTATGTGACAGAGCCAGTACCAGAGACTGCTCTGCAAGGGATTTGGGAGAGGTTTTTGGAGGAAGAGACAGTGTTGTTGATTTTGGATCCTCTTGGTGGGAAGATGAGTGAGATTTTGGAGTCCGCAATTCCATATCCTCACAGAAAAGGAAACTTGTACAACATACAGTACATGGTGAAATGGGAAGGAAATGGTGATGTTGAGCATGAAGAGTGGATGAGGAAGCTTTACAAGTATATGGAGCCATATGTTTCAAAGAATCCAAGAGCTGCTTACATAAACTATAGGGATCATGAACTGGGCACAAACAAGAAGACCAACACAAGCTTCAGTGAAGCAAGTGTTTGGGGGATTAAGTATTTCAAGGCTAATTTCAAGAGATTGGCACAAGTCAAGGCCGAGGTTGATCCACACAATTTCTTCAGAAATGAACAGAGCATCCCTCTCCTTGCTGTGTAAAATTATAATAATATGTAATGCAATTGCAGATTTATAGAGAAACCATGCATATACATCTGTTATCAATGACAACTTCCACAACTTTGTTCAAGTATCGAACATTATCAAAAATCACAATGCAACAACAAACCCGAGCACGAGTAACAAAACGTAATAGTATTGATAAAATAATAAATTAATGATTTAATTCCATTTACACCATTCTGCCGATACAGAGAATTAAGAAAATCCTGGATAATATATTTCCCCGAGTAACATACACAATGGAATATATAGGGTTGGGGTGACGAGAGAAGTAAGAGAGAATGCTTAACCCGATGAAATATTTTACTCGTGTTCAATCAATGCATGCTACTGCTACCCTGAATTTTACCAATAAAATCATCTACTTTTCTCGGGTGCTTTTGTTTGAGGAAGTGTTCCAAACACCCTGTCCCACAGGGAAGAAGTTATCCCAAAGCCCTTATTCTGGATCCTAAAGTGATGGTTCAAGTGATATTTCTGTGGAGAACAACCAAACCAAAATTTCGTTACAAATAAACCATACACCGCTTACTTTCATTTATTGATTTGATGAAACAAAAACCGAGTGATGCTAGAATTTGCATGTAAACTAGAAAATTAAGTGGATTGTACCTTAAGACTGCGGGCCACTTCTTTTGATGGCTGACCATGGTGCAGGTAGTAATGGGTTACATCATACATCACATAACCCAGCAGACCACCTCCGAACAAAGCAGGAGTGGTAGTTGGGGTAGATAGAAGACTAAGAAAGTTCCAGAACTGGCAAATGACATAGTTATAGTTAGGAACAAGTTGTAAGAAATCATGATCGGAGAGCAGAATTATAGTTAGGAACAACTCAACGGCCAAGTCTAACATACATGAGTGAGATTTAAAAGCTTTCACACACACGGAAAAATGAAAACATAAGTACAACCCAGGGTTATCAATTATTAAGATTAGTAATCTGAATTGTGATGGGTTTATTATGGAGAATGGAAGAAAAGGATAATCACAATCCATATCATAACAAACCTCCAAAGAGCCATGTTGGAATATATTTCAGATCATGAAATAATACAACCATCACTGATAGTGTTACATCTTAAAAAAAGATAAAGATAATATTCTATTCGTCCCAAAATGTATCATCTTTCCTTTTTTTTAGAACGTTAGTCATGCACCAATTGTCAATAGAGCCCTGATAATAAGTTAGTTAGTAAACTTATGTTTGTTATAACACATTATTATGATGATACACAAGTAAATATACCACATTAACTTCCTAATTCTTCTCAAAATAGAAACAATGACATTCATTCTGGGATGGAGGGAGTTTTTTTTTTTTGTTTCGAATTCACCCCAGATAGTAGTACAATTGATGAATTTTGTGAAGATTAAAATGATTCCCTAGTCAGATGACTAAAATTTTAAACAAGTGAATCTTGCAATATTACAGTCAAGGAAAACACACTAAATGCAATCTGATATGTCATATATATATATATATGGTTATATACTATAAACAAATAATAAAAATGAAGAATTGTTTAAACACTTAGAATAAGAATTAAAAAATCCCAAAATCAAATGATAAACATGAAAGATAAAGGTTGAGTAGACATACAGGGAAACATAAAACAGCTGTTGCAGCTGGTGGGAAAACAAGCCGTAGACCATCCATTGGGTGCTTATGATGGCAACCATGAAGAAGATAATGAATAGTGTTTCCCCTGAAGTAAGCTCTCAACAAATCAGTACAAAATTTTATTAAAGTATGAATATTGCTAGTCAGGCTCAGAGCATAACATAAAAATGAAAAATGTACATGAGAGAGAGAGAGAGAGTGCATAAACTAACCAATAGCTTGTTGTTTCAATATGGAAAAGGAAACGGTGTAATGAGTATTCCAGCAATGTCCACACAAAAATGCCAAAAACCACCATTAAAGCTACCTGAGGAACTGAATGGCCCATTTGATAAGACATGAAGATGGACCACGATACAACTGGTAGCCAAATTACTGGAATTGCCCACCATACTGTGCGGGTTAAGAACTGTTTCAAATAATGTGATGGTTAGACAACATTCCTTGCAAACAAATTCCCTATCGAAACCATGAAATCATGCAATTAAACATAATGAAGTAGTATATACAAAGAATGAGGTAGTACCTCCCAAAAGTCACTTTGAAAGAATCGAGGTCCTTCCTTGGAAACAATAGGCTGATGAACCCACTCCTGGTACTCTTCTCCGAGATAACCCACCTGTCACATATTATAATGAAAAAAGTGTAATATAATTAGTAACTGTAACAATGTATCAAAACAGAATCAATATAGTCGTTTGTATTATTTCTTTTTTATCTTGGGTGATAAAAATAACTTAATGTAAATTTTAAAAGTCACTTTTAACCCTCAAATGAAAGAAAGAAATATTGAATAGATTATATCGTTCGTTTACGTTTTTCTCTAAATATATGGAATGGATTTTTACATTGTACATATTCAACAAAAATTAAATAATGTAGATGTAGAATTATGACGTAAATGAACTTTTAAATTTGTGGTGTCCACCAATTCTCATCCTTTCAAATGTAGGTAATTTAAATAGCACGTAAACCTTGTTATTTCAATTTACAAATTTTAGATTTATTTAACAAATGTTAGGAAAGATAATATATTTTAACATGTCTCAATTTCCTAAAAATCTAATCAAAATTTGGTATACAAACACCACCCAAGTGTAGGAACACAACTATCAAAGAGAAGGGTAAAGTTACAGGACTGAGTAGACTTCACTCAAGCTAAGGAGTGGGTTTCAGAAGACAAACAGATATTTCTATTGGCTTCCTTAATCTATCAGGATAAAACTGAAATTCAGTGACAAACTTTTACCTAGAGAAAATTTTGTGAGAGAATATACTAAATACAGAAAACAGTTGAGACGTTGAGTATCTTTACCTGGTAGACAAGGGGTTTATCCAAATCAACTGTGAAGCCTTGCACAACCATCTTGGTACTTTACTATGCAACTGAGTGCAAACCTACATAGTAAATGATTGGGTGAAAAAAAGTTCAAAATTATAAGAGAAGATAAGAGCTACAACATGGGGAAAGAATTCTTTTTTCTTTTTTTTTGTTCTCTTTTTTGCATGGAAAATCTTTTGACCTCATGAAGCACACCACTCTACTTCATGATAGCTACAGCCCCAATATACTCATATTGGAGTTTGAGAGATTTCAATAACTATACTAGTCTGATAAGTGTAAAATTCTCAAGCTCAATATACAATCGATATATCTCATTCAAAAAACCATAAATTATTTATAAAAAATAATTTCTGATAAGAATTTGCTTGAAAATAGTTAAGATGCCACTAGATTATGTACATTCTCAAAAAGAACGTGCAGATTTTAGATCATCAACGCAACGCAACTCAATATATCAACAATTAAACTTCACCTACGCAGATCCCCCTTTCCCTAATCAAAGAACCCTTCCAAAAAAAACACACAACTTTGGTCTCGTTTTCGCAAATTTACCAGTTCACCAAGCATCGCAAATCAGTGCAATAACCTAAATACACGAAACACTAGAAGATAAAACCCAGACCAAAAAAAAAACTACAATTTTCCCAAACCAATCTAACGGCTATTTACAGAAAATCACTGGCAAAACATTTGAGCATACATTCAAAAGAAAGGAAATCGAGTCAATTGACCAACCTGGGACAATGCGGGTCGGATCTTCTTTCTCTTTGTAAATCGTCCCTCGACCAAAAAAAATACAGAGCTTGGTGTGGTCTGGAGAAGGGTTTTTTTTTTCCCAGCGAGGCAGTGGTGGAGTGGAGAGAAGGAGAAAAATTGCGTGCACAAATAGAGGAAATGGATAAACAGATCTGAAGCGTTGATTGAATCTGATGGTGGCTGCGCCAGCGGATGGACACGTTGGATCGGGTTCTAGACGTTGTTGCCAGTCTGGCACTTGTAATTACAGCTCAGCAATTATAGTCATGGACTGGAGAAAGTGTTCTTGACGGCATGGAACCACATGACAGTGTCCAAATCGTGGGACCCACTGTGATGGTCATTCCTGATTACGCCGTTAGGTTTTGTACCGTAACTTAACAGTCATCGCCAACAGTTATTCTTTGGCTGTTTGGTCAAAAGAATACGTAAGACACGAAACACAAATTATTTTCGATTATTAAAAGGATTATGGCCATGTGTGGTCCGGACATATGGCACGTGCTCATTGGGTGGAGCCGAGACTGTGATTCTGTGCAACATGGAGGAGATAGTCCTGTTTCACTCGGACAAGGGTCACGGGCACATAGGTTGGGCTTTGGTGTGACGCGGCTTGAACACTCGTCATGAGCACACAAGTTCTTCTGAGGCTTTCATTAGGTGCGACGCGAGATGCCAATCTTGTCGTGAGCTCAATGGTGGGTTCATGCTGACGTGGCGCCAGAGACTTCGGACCAATGAGAGACTACCACGTGGCAGTCAAGTGAGTGTCTTACATGTGAGAGGCGCGTGTGAGTGCGTCTGGTGCATGTTTGCTTGTATTTTTTTGTTATTGGGTCTTCCGAAGTCCAATTAAGGACCCATTTGAACTTGTATTGGCTCTATATTGGATTCAAAATAATCATCTATTTGAAGCGGTCGTTTTGAGTGTTTTGCCATAATTTTTGGTGAATGTTGCGTATGCTTTGTTAAGGGTTTGAGAAGCCGAGTTTGTGCGCTTCTGTTGACATCATCAATCTTTGAGTATTTATCGCGGACACGTGTCGGTCTCTTTCATTTTAAAATTTCCATGTAGACACATGCATGATTGGGTTTTGACCTAAAAGTGAACCCACTAGACCAGAACTAATTGGAAAATTAAACCGGTCTGCTTTAAGGTCCACTCATTACATAAGCTTTCGGTTCAGACATATCTCAAATTATTTTCATTTTTATTAGTGTGAACTCTATTCACCTCAATTACAATAATATAATTATAATGTATTTTTTATATATAAAATCAAATTTGAAATCTGTTAAGTCCGGTTTTAGTTATCTCTCTCACTTGGTAGTCGATTAAGGTTAGGGTTCCAAATCCCTATTAGGGTTTTGCTTAGCACCGGTTTTTTGGCGGATAGGG
>JAYMTA010005935.1:0-10886 GCA_036897625.1 Pelargonium cotyledonis | reverse complement strand
AATTTTAATAAATTTAATTAAATATTTTTAAAAAAAAATTTTTAAATTGAATTTTTCCGACAGAATGTTCGGTCGGAAATTTAGTCCGTCGAAAAAATCCATCGAAAAAAATTTTCCGACGGGCCTGTTTCCGAGGATTTTCCGTCCGAAATTTCAGTCGGAAATTCCTGATTTCCGACGCCATTCCGTCGGAAATTCCTTCGGCTTCTTGTAGTGAGAGCTACAAATTTAAAGTCGGTCAAAGTTGTTAAACCATAACTACCTGATCTTAAAGAAATTTTCATGCATAAAATATTTTGTTTTTTTTGTGGGTTTTGTCCTACACGAAATTTTATATGGTTATAGCTCCAAGAAAGAAAAACTTCAAATTTACTCGGACGAAACAAAAATATGGTTGGAAATTGGGCACCCGCAAGTTTAGACCCCAATTCTCAGCTATTATGTTCACTTCAAGTCAATCAACCTTCTCTCCACGCCATATCATCTCGTGCATCGCTATACCTTAGCATGAGTTTAAGGCCTTGTTTGGTAAGTCTACTTCAATGCTTATATAGGTAGTTGGAATAAGTTCAAATATGCATAGAGAATAAAAGGTATGGTACAATAATGTCTAGAATGAGTTTGAAAAATAATAATTTATTGTTTGGTAAAATTGTCTAAAATGTTAGATATTACTATGAAATGAAAACATTGCCCTCAATGTAACAAAAAAACTTGGAACTTCTTCAAAAGGTCCACCGCTGAGACATAGGTAACAAACTTGGAGGTAAACCCACATATACATGTGGGCTTACAGTCTGACCGAGTATAGCTCACATTTAAAGGGTCGACTGCACAGACACATATAACAAATAGGAAGTAAATCCACATATACATGTGGGTTTAACGTCTGACGGCGGTATACCTCACATTTAAAGAGTCCACCTCAGAGAGAGAGAGAGAGAGAGTTACCAAACAATTTTTTTCTCAAAAAAATGTCTCACACACACAGTTACCAAACAATTTTTTCATACAGAGTTACCAAACAATTTTTTCTCATAAAAATGTCTAGACAATTCATATAAACTTCAAGTAGTGATACCAAACAAGGCCTAATTAGACAAATAATTTATTACATCTAAATTTTATTGATGTGTTGTAATTTAATTTGTTGCTCCTTCTAACAAAATTTTTTATTGTATTGAAATTTTAGCGCTCACATTGCATTATAGTTATTCTAGCTAACGAATTTAGATCTAAATTATAATTAAATAAAGAGTGATAAAAGTACATTTAAACAAAAAAATTGTTTGAAAACTTATAACTCGACTATTTAATATGTATTATAAACTTTTTTTTTTTCCAATAATCAAACGGTACCTTTTATTAAATGATGCGAAGGCCAAATAAAAGCACAAAAATCATGTAAAAGCTAAGCCGAACTCAAATGAACTAGACAAGCAACTAGATCTAAATTCCATGCAGAGAAAGAGATTGAATCACTAAACGATGGCATGTGACATGAGCAAAGGGAGAAACCAAAACTTTTGACGTGAATAATGGAGTCTTTGACACTCGGAAACTCATTCCGGAAAATGAGAGAGTTACGAGCCAATCAAAGCGAGTGCCTCCCAAATATGCTGACATGGCTTTTATCCTTAGAACCCTGATGACCAGCTTGCGAAAAGGGAGAAGCAATTTGCTGGTAAAGCCAATCTCACACTGCACCAAAGCAAGATCTCGGACGAAATACAAGATGATAACGAGCACCAAATAAGAAGGTGCGAGCAAGTTTAAGAATCAGAGTCGCATAACTTGCAATAACATTCCAAATGCAGCGGGAGAATACCTCGAGATGAAAGAAAATCAAGACATGGTATACTATTCAGCGCTGCTAGCCAAGCAAAACACTAAATCTTTGGCAGAATTAGTGGTCTCCTACTGATTTTGTGGCATGCAAGTCGAATGTGCTGGTTCTACCAGTATAGAATATCGAAAGCATGTTTGGTTGAAAATCCAGCTTGTTTTGTTTGGAGGTTAAAGGCGGGGCAAAAGTTATCACCATCAACAACTCCTCCAACAAGCCCAATTCCCGTCCTCGCAACTATCGAGGGAACAAACTCGGAGCTCCCGTCTGAAATGCCGATAACACAAAAGCAATCAACTTGGATTTATAGAGGCTCAAGGAGAACTGACGTGGAAATTTCAACTGAAAAGGTTGGTCTGATACCCATAAATCCGTCTTGAATTTGGTGGTGTTTCCTTTTGGCACGTGTTTGCCAAGTATACCAATTAAATATGCCGAAGTAATAATTGGAACAAAAGTGTTTCGGGTTGTCGAACCACAGGGACTACAAATATTTAGCTAAATAGGATTAATTTACCTAGATTCTAATAAACAAAATAAAAACTAAAATAAAGGGTGAATTATCAACTAAGAATGCAAGATTGAAAAGTAATAATTAGCGAACTTGAGATTTCACACTAGAGAGATGATAGTGGAAGCAATGCTAATGAACTAAGTGAGAATGTGGGATGGACAATGCAATGTTTGACATGATCTCTTAGCTAACTTACTCAACTACTATACTAGAACCTCTCTTTCCAAAGGTGATTACTAGTTTAGTATGCCAAAACCCAAATCCATGTCACATACAAGCAATTGACAAGGTTTTCATTAAGCATAAGTATTGAGGTCTAATAGGTTTCACAAGCATCAAATAATACAAGCAACAACCTAAGTCACTAATGCTCCATCCATAATCAAAGCTCACATTTCTAAGATGCAATTGATAGAAGAAATCATGTGGGTAAAGTGATCAATTTCACACTCAAGCATTATAAATGAGCACTAGCAAGCTAGCAACATGCAAACAAACCAAGTCCAAACCAACAATCACATACCCTAGGTCACTAACATGCTTCCGCCACTAAGAGTTTAGCTCATGATGATCATCATAACAACAATAAACAAAATAGAAATCAATTCATTCATCATTGTCATAATCAAACAACACAAATAAGAATTTATACAAGATTAATCAAGAGAAGAAGAGTTACAAGATGAAAAATGATATTAGAAGATGAATTCATTCAATCTTCAATGCTCCAAGCTCAACTCTACACTCTCTCACTAAAACCTCTCTCTAGCCTCCAAAGTTTTCAAAAAAATGATAAATCCTAGAATGCCTCAAAATTGGGGCCAAAAGAAAGTATTTATAGTTGTCCAAAACTAGCAAAAACTACTAACAAACTAACACAGTCGCGACTGTGGCAAAAACGATAGAGTTCCAAAACTGGTGCACAGTCGCGACTGTGACAAAAAGTGTCACAGTCACGACTGTGGACTCCTGATGCTCTCCAAGTGTGTCATGAAGCTCCTCTTTTTGTTTCCATGTTTCCCACTTCACTCCCAAGCTTGGCTCTTTGCTCTAAACCTGAAATCACCACAACAAAAGAATGCAAATCATCCAAACTTATAAAGTTGGTTTTTTTAGCCGTAAAACCAAGAGTTAAAGCGAGAATTAGTCGTTATAAAGATCAAAGCGAGAAACCATATTTTAATACTTTCTGGAGTTTGAATAACTTTTTTTGTAGCTTTAAAAGAGACATATAAAAGAATGACAGAGACATGAGAAAGAAATGAATTAAAGTGACCCCACAAAAAAAAAAGGTATATACTTGGTCTTCTATAAAGCCAATCATCTGCGGAATCGGTCTATAATATCGGCCTAAGAGTTGAAGTGGCATTGTATTGCAGCCGAGTTTGAATCCGAGATACAATATCGAAAAAGTTGCAAATTGATACCCCAAGGTTGTTGCCAACTCATTAAGGAGATTAGTGGTAATGATAATTCCAATGATACGAGATTTTCAGAGATTGATTGAGAGGCCTGACACCAATTCAAAAACTTTATGCACACATTTAATATTTGTGATGGCGGCACTGTGATGAGAGATGTCCAAAAAAAAATATCTATCATTGGCAAACTGAAGGTGAGAAACTAAAACCGAACCAATTTTAATGCCCAAAAACTGCCCTTGAGCCTCTGCCTTGATCAATTGAAGTGCATCAGCAACAATTATGAATAAGAAAGACGACAAGGGACATCCTTGATTCACCTCTTGGGAACAGTGAAAATCACGAGAAGGGAGTTCCATTCACCAAAACGGAAATAGACGAAGCCAACAGGCTAGAGATCCACAACTGAAACTTGATAACGAAACTCATTGAGAGAGGACATAAATCAATGAACGACCAATCCAGGCAATTGAAAACTTTCCAAAAATCAAGCTTAACAACCACAACAGGGGTACGACTAGAGTGAGACGAGTGTATGACCTCACCTGCAATTAAAATGATGTCAAGAATTTGACGGTCTTTAATAAAAGCAGTTTGCATGTCGCTAAATAAACCTCTAATGTACGGTTTAAGGCAATGTGCAAAGAGTTTTGCAATGATTTTATATGGTATCGGAACTAAACTGATTGACCTGAAATCATTTAGAGCCTGTGGGGATGAAATTTTTGGAAATAAAGCTAGGAATGCCGAATTTAAACCCTTTCCAATACTGCCCGAGGACGGAAAAGCTTAAAAAAAGACAACCTGCTGAATTATGTCCCAACAAGCCTGAAAGAAAAGCATGATGAAACCATCCGAGCCTAGAGCTCGCGAACCATCACAACTGAACATGACTGATCGCAATTCATCCATTGTTACAGGTCTTCCAATGTCGGCAACAGCGCCTTCCAGAAGGACACTGTAACTGAGGTCCTCAATAATAGGCCTATATATGGAAGCCTAACGAGGAGAGCCTGCTTTTAAAGAAGCCTCTCGCTATTACTTTCACCAAATCTGGGTTGGAGATCCAAATACCATTATCTGAGAAACCTGTAATACAATTAGAAACCTGAAGAGCCGAAACAATTATGTGAAAGTATCTTGTGTTTTGATCTCCCTCCTTCAACCACTTGATATGAGATTTTTGCTTCCACAATGAGGATAAGGCCTGGGACTTCTTATGTAAATCCAAAATTAGGAATGCCCGATGAGTTGAATTGAACGGTGACAACGGCCCGGACTCCACGAGTGCATCCAATTCGTCAATTGCTTTTTCTTATGCCGATATTGCAGTCTCCAGATGGCCAAATGTTTCAGAACTCCAAGACTTCAACACAACTTTCAGGAGATAGTTTATCTAAAAATAATATATTTGAAATTTCGAAAAAGAAAAGGTAAAGACAGAAATCTTGTTTGTGTAATATAATGAGGCATCACAAAAAGCCAAATCTGTTTGGATTTGGTCGCTCTTCACAGAAACATATCCCCCTGTTCTTATTTGCATATTGTCACGAAACAACACTGATGTTATTGATCTGACCATTTCTTTACCTTTTTTTTAAATAACGAAAAAATACTTTTCGTTTTGTTTATTTTTCAAAATTCTTATTATAATCTCTGTCAGCCGTTGGATAATAATTATATGACACCATCATTGTCTGACATGTACTCGGATTAGAGCCCATTATTTAGATTTAAGTATGAGGGTATTTGAATTTAATTCGACAAAGTTTTGATCCACCACTCTAATTAATTTTGAATCATACGAAAAAAAAAATGGACCCTTTCATATTGGATTGGATCCCATCTGGCATATTAGTTTATTTTGTTCGGCTACGACTGCTCTTGATTTCAAAACGGCGACAATCTTTTAAAATTATACTAAACAAATTGTTGTCTTTCTCATTTAGATAACGAGCTCTTACTTTGATAGCAATTTTGGTTTTATTAGGGGTTTTTTATTGAGTGGTAGCGCAGATTCGCAGTAGGTGTTTTGATTGGTGTGCGCAGAGCAGTAGAAGGTGGTTGCAAAAAATGAGAAAGTAGCCTAAAAGGTGGTGATTGGGTCAATGTCAACGGATCAACTTTCGAGTTTGTTGTCTGATCAGAAGACACTCACGATGGTGACGAGATGTGGTTGGCAAAGAACTCCACGTGGTCGACTTAAATTTCAAATTGCAATCATTATTAGTTGTTCGTGCTTATCAGGTTGGAGGCGAGGATTTCAGTACCTTCAACTTGATTATTCAGGATGATGGAGAGAAATATAGTGCATTTGGTTTGATTATTCTAGATGTTTTAGTCATGTGGCTAATGTCTGTTTTCTAATTTCAAGTTGGTCTGTGAACCGAGTGACCCACGAGTTAGTTAGATCTTCAATCTCTTTGTCATGTTTGTCTATGTTATCGTCCAATTTTATGTAATAAAATATTAGTTTTGTATTTTTTTTTAAAAGACAGATTTTCAATAGTGCTTTAGACTAATCTTCGTGAAAACAAATTTTGTTGCTAACCACTTAACTAATTGTTAGTGTTTGAACTTCTCTCTCTCTCCGTCGTTCTGAGAGTCGGTAAGATATTTGTTTGGCTACGTTTGCTCTTGGTTTTCAAAGCAGTGGCAGTATCTTAAATTTGCGTATAACAAATTGGGGTCTGTCACGTTAACATAACAAATTGCGGTTTGTCTCGTTAAGATAGCAAATTGGATTTGTGTTGTTATGGTTTGCAGAGCGGCGTAGATTAACGTAAGGTTTTTGTATTGGTCTGCACAGGGGCAGTAGGAGTCGGTTGTAAAGAAGACACGTGATCAACCTTCGAGTTTGTTGCCAAATCAGATTACAAACCCGATGGTGGCATGTAAATTGGCAGAGCCCCTAGGTGGTCGTGTTGAACTCCAAATGCAATCATTGTTTGTACTTTGTGCTTTTCATGCTGGAGGGTAGGATTTTAGTATATTCAATTTTACTATTCAGGCTGATGGAGAAGGATTTCAGTGTTTTCGGTTTGATTATTCAATATATTTTAATCATTATGTCTTTAGCTTGACAATGTTAATTTTTTATTTATTTCCGAATTGGTCTGCGAACTGAGTAGTACACGAGTTGTTTGGGCTTTTAATCTCTTTGTCAGACTTCTCCTAATAAGTTGGTTTTAAAGCTCTTGATCTTTTATCGTTTTCGTTTCCGTTCAGTTTGAAATAATAAATCATATGTGTATTAGTATTTCTTTAATCGGTCTATAAATGGGTTGATGACTACTGCTCCAAAATTTCCTTCATAATATGAGCAGCCTTTTCGAAAAAGAGGAAAGAGAGAAAATCAATTCGGGTACGTTGGTATTCAATTATTTTTTATATGAGTCAATAAATTGTTTTGATTATTTGACTACTAATAATTTAATAATAATGGCACCTAAACCATATTGGTTCCTTCAGTGAGCGCAATTATTGTCGCATCTATAACTTTTAATTACCCTTAACTAGAGTTAATGGAGCAATTATAATGTAACTGTTCAAATAACTATTTTGGTAATATGAGACCTTTGGTCACAACAACGAGCTGTGAGTGACAGCAGGAAACCTGGGTCTGTCTGGGTTAGGTCACTCATCAATGCAAATGTAACACAATGTGTAAGTGCATAACTCACCACATTTTCGACAAAATTCCGTGAACCAAACCATAATAAATATCCACTTGTCATATATATATAGTAGTAAGGGATATATCATTAAACGAAAAGTATGAAGAATATATTAGAAAACTATGAGCCCGAATTAGAGAAATCGAACAATTCAAAAGTAATAAAACGGAATTGAAATAATAACACGAAACGAGAAATGAAAAGAAAGACATTGAGTATGTCATGTAATCATACGTATAGTAGGGTGGTATTATGGGACAAAAAATAAACCATTAGGTTTCCGACTTGGTACAATATAGAAGTGATCGTATTTGGTAATGAACAAGTAATTTCTTTTACGTATTTACACTCATCAATCATTACTATGGAAGTCATTTTGATGACCGCGACCACCTCCTAGTGCGCTCATGTTATTGGTTGATTAAAGTTTGGAACCACTTTCTCGTTTGGTAGTCGGTTTTTTCGTTATGACAAGAGACATCAGTTCTTTGAGGTTGTTGTACTTTTCTTCTTTTCTGAAAGTTTAATAATAAAAAGTAATGTTTGCTGATAAAAAAACATATTTGCATAATTAAGACACATTTGTAAGTTTTAAGATTTAAGTATCAAAGAAAAAAGATTTAAGTATGATAATTGTAACTTCAAAATTGAAATTTTGATGACTAAAATTTTCTAGAATGTTAATTAATGAATTGAGTGCCAAATTGAAATGATTATAAGTTCTATATATGCCACATTTTAATGTAAATATTTGTTTTGTGACACTTACATATAATTTCGGACGACTCACATATTTGGTTGGACCAAGACTTGTAGAGTAAGCTAAAAATTACACGTTCATATTTTTGGCACGGGTCCAACAAGCTTGATCCAAATCTGATGTACCGTCCCAACCATTACCTCTACCTATAATTTCACATTCGTATAACATAATAGCAAGAATAACTATTAGGGCATGTTTGTGAACTCCAATAAAAAAAATGCTATTAGGCCATTAGGTAAAATGAGATCAAAGGAAAAGAGAAATGGTATAAAATATTTGGGTTGTATATGATAAAATGAGTTGTAAACAATGCTAAAGGAAATGTAAAAAGAAGCGTTTTTTATAAATTTGGGTGTAAAAGTTAGTGTATTATTGTAGAATGACTAAAATGCCCTTAAATTTTGTTGTAAAAATTATTCTAGGTAGAGTCAAATAAACAGAACACACATTAGATTACTACTCTGCTTGCCATATATACTTGTTGACTAATTCAACTACGCATGTGATCGAGCTGAATCAATCCTAAAATTATCGGGACTCGACTTGGCTTGATACTTTTGTACACGACTTGAGTTTGGCCCAAGCTCAATTGCGCTTATAAAATAGGTTCGAGCTCAAGGTCAGTAAAATATAGTTTAGCTCATGGTCGACTCGGCTTGGTTCGACTCGTTGCCAATTTATCATAAATTAAAATTTTTTAAATTTTTTAAAAAATGTATTAACACATGCCAATAAATATAAATTATTACTTATAACATTAAATATGTCTAAAAATTATGTAAATAATACTGGGACACATACACACTTCATGTTATATGACATTATCAGTTGAAAATGTATTATTACAAACCTATCACTATACAAGTTACTCATAAAATAGTGAATATAACGAGTTTTATTTATATTGTCAAAGAAGAAAGGTTTTTAGTAATATGTATTCATGTTAAATAATATAAGAAAGGATAGTTTAAACCTCTTAATTTTTGGCTCAGGGTAAGCTATTAGTGATGTGATGACACCTCATTAACATTCATGGATTCGTGCAGGTCAGTGCACTTCCATCAATTTACTTGAATGAGTATGAGTAAAATTTAATGAAATGTCATCACTTTATTGGTTTGGCATAACCCACTACAAGAAAAGGCTTATTAGGTACGGATTCGGCGACGGACATAAAACAATCGTTGATGGGTGACATATTCATCGACGAATCCGTTCCATAGCTGATCAGTGACGGCAACGACGACCCAATCGTTGTTGATTTAAGAACCATAGTTTCCCATAAATAAAAAAATCAACGACGGAAACCCGTCGCTAGGGTTGGTCGCTCATTATTAGCGACGGTTCGATCCGCTTAATCTGATTGTTGGTCATTTAAGTGGCACTACATCGTTTTGCACTAGGGCTTTTAAATCAGCGACTGGTTGATTCTGTCGCAGATCAACATGATAAAACGGCCACAACGCCTCTCCTTTCCTCATTTGCTCTATCTCCTGTCTTCTCCTCCTCCTCCTCCTCCTCCTCCTCTCGTTTTCCTCTGCCCTCAAGCCATTTTTGTCGACATTCCCGGCGAAAGAGGTATGTTTATTGGGCATTCTTTGTTTTGGTTTTGTTAGTTAGGGTTAGGTTTAGTACTTTAATCAATTAGTATTTTAATTTGAATCCCTCCCTCCTAGTACAACTCCCCTTCCCTCCTCTGTCGGACAACCACCGCCGCCTCTAGCCCGTCACTTCCAAACCGCCGCAACCGTGCCTACCCGCCACCGCCATCTACTCACGTAGATGCACATTAGGGTTAGGTAAGTTGTTTATTTATTGTATTTTAATTATTATGTTAGTTTTAATTTTGTTAATTATATCTGAAATTATTAGGTTAATTAAGTTGTGGGACTGAAATTGTTAGGTTTAGGATTTAGGTTTAGGTTTAGGGTAATATATATGTTAGGTTCAAGATTTAGAGTTTAATTTAATTTTTGAGACTGAAATTGTGTGTGAGTTGTTCATTAGTTTGATTTGGGCTCAAATTTGGTTTGTTAATAAGTTTGCTAGAAATAATTTTGGGGCTCAATGCATGTTAATTAATTGTTGTGAATATGCATGTTAAATGTTGTGAACATGCATGTTAATTTTGGGGTTCAAATTAGTGAATATGCATTTTAATTGTTGTGAATACGAATGAAGTTGGTTATAATTTGTAATTTTGAATATGCATTTCACAATTTAGAGACGATAATGTCGCTGATTAACATCGTAACAACCGTCGGTGGGGTCATTGGTGGCTAGCGACGGAAGTACCGTCGCTGATATATGTCAGCCATAGCGACGGACGACCATCCCTAATCATCAGTGATTATGAAATTAGCAGCGGACATGATCCCGTCGCTAGTCCGTCGCAAATGATGATCAACGAAGAATTTTTCCGTAGCTGTTAACCCTATTTCTCGTAATGAGCTAAGCAAAAAAAAAAAAAAAAGTTGTTTTAGATTCATTTTCCTCTACATAATATATTTAAAATTATGTATATTAGAAAAAATAAACTAAAAATAACTCTAAAAATAGGGTGGTGATAAATCCAAACCAGTTTTGGATAAATCCACACCTTTTTTACCTTTTGGACAAAAATACCCTTAATCAGTTAATTATGATCTTTCCTCCTAGTTTTATT
>JAYMTA010005934.1:0-10887 GCA_036897625.1 Pelargonium cotyledonis | reverse complement strand
GCGGATACGTTTGAAAAACCTCGTAATTGAGAAAAAAAATCTTATTTTATTTTATTTTATATTAATGTAATAATAAAATAATGTAAATAGAAATTGGAAGCAATGTCACCAGAAGGTTAGAACCACATAGAAGACAAGGGTAGTTTGGTCAACTAAAACTAACAAGTTTTGAAGAGTTTCTCTTTCCTTTACCAAACCTTGGGATAAATTTGTTCGTATTCTGAAAAGCACCACATAAGGTTTCATATTTGTGAAACGGCCCTAAAACTTGTAAATGTTTAGATGATAGACCATAGAATTCATGTCTGGTAATGGATTCCGCCGCCCGACACAAAACCAGTTGCTAATTGCCAGACTGTAACCACGCGCCTTCTCACCTCTAACTTAAACAACTCATTTGTTTCCTTCTCTCTCTCCACTCATTTTTTATTCAATTTTATTACCCAATATTAATATTCGATAAATTGAAAATACAAACAAAAACTTGAAATACCTTGCGAGAGCATGAGCTATTCGATATGAAAAACAATTGTACAAACACCAATTTTAAATACTAAAATGGATGTTTGAGATTAAGATATTCCACATCACACGGTTGCAAATATCATAAATAGCATATTCGAACTCTCATTTTTCACCAGATGAACCATGAGAATTGAATCATACTTTACCACTACACCAATTCTACTCCATCATCCACTTCAACACCTTCAAAACAAAGAGCGCTTCCGCATCTCTGACTATTTTACATGCAACTTCTATTTCTATCATTTAAATGAATTCGTCTATATACAAATCATCTAATCATACATTTTAGCAGAATAAAAAAATTACTTTGTTGGAAAACTAACAATTCAATATCCTATCACCGTTCATTTTGTCTCATTTATTAGTAATTCTATTACATTTATTACAAGTATGCATAGTGAACAATTCTGATTGAGATTAAACAAATTTTAAAATCTATAAAATTGTCTAATAATTTTTTTTGGTAATTTTAAAATCTATTATTTTCTTTATCACAATAGTTTTCATGAACGCTGTTGCGAACCACAAAGAATCGGGATTTTAATTACTCCATATTTTGTTAACAAGTTAGAGTTATTCAATTTAACATATTCCTAACAATTATAATATATGAAATAGATGATTAAGTATATTTATTTAAAAATAATACAGTCAAATGAGTAATTATTTATTTTAAATTGGAAGCTGTAGTGCTGTAGCCTGCAGGGCAAGTGCGTGTAGACACGCGCAAGTTGCTGCCACCTGACCTGACGATTCATTTAGACAAGCCCAAACTGTAAAAAAGAAGAAAAAGAGGGGTCAAAACATAAAACTCAAAAAGTCTTCTCCGGTAAAATACTCATTAATATTTTTCCCGTCATCTGGCTAAATCGGCCCGTCTCTTTCTGTGGATTAAAATTAAAAAAACTCCGTCGAACAGAAAGCAAATTAGACAACAAAATAAACGAAAAACAAAATAAAATAGTAAAAAAATAAGAAATTAAACGCGGCTGCTCTAAACACCCCAAAAAACCAGAGTCTTCGTCTGGTAATCGATTTCAGCTATAGAGATCGAAGCATTCGATCCAAATCCCCAGAATTTCCAAAACGGGCAAACAGTTTCGAGCGAAGATCGCTGCGGTAATAGTTTATTTTACTTATTTGGGAAAATTTTGATCATTCAATTTTGAGTTCGGTGGAATCGATGCGGGTTTGGGATTGAGGTTGATTTTGATTGTTTCTGGCCAAATCCTTGCTGGGTTTTGGTGGGGCTTAGGTCCTCTGTAATGGGTCGAATACAGTTTTGGGTTTGGGTTGCGGAGGAGGTGCGGTTTTGAGGTTTTTTTTGTTGTTGTTCTATCAAGTTTTTTTTGGGTGTTTTTTTGGATGATTTCTGTGGGAAGTAGAGATGCGAGAAAGGGGCTAGAATTGGGATTTGGTGTTGCCGGTGGTGGGGGAGATATGGAGGAGACTGAGCTTGAAGAAGGAGAGGCATTCTCGTACCATAACAACGATGATTACGACCCTGATATTGCTCTCTCTTACATAGTAAGTTGTTTGCTTCATCAAAGTTTTGTTTTTAACGTGAATTCTTTGTTGGAATTCAGTTTCAGTTGCCAATCTTGTTTGTTTGTGTTGACTCTTAGATCCAAACGTTTTAATTTTTGTATCGGTTCGGAGTCTTAATCTGTTTCAATGTTGATTCACTACCTCAAGCTTGTTTGTCTTGTCCAATTTCTGAGTAATGAATGTGTGTGTGAAGAAATAGAAATTATAGTCTCTGGGAACATTTTCTTTTAATGAAAATTTAGCTTTTGTTTCCTCGGCCTTAAATGCAGTTTTAATAATTGGTTGTTTGAATGTGTTTCGGAAAACAGAAGTTATCTGTCTTGTTATGGGGCGTGAAAGGAATTGTTAGATACTGTAAATAACCTTTCCTTCTTTACTAATGGTTGCCGAACTGTCCGCTATGAATATAATGGGAATCTATGAGTGTTGGTACCCGCAATGCCTCAGTTCTGGTTTTCCAATGAAATTTATTGCTTCCGGTAAATTGGGCGTGTCTTGATTATTCGAGTTTTGATTCATGATATGTATGTTTTTCAATGCTCAAAGCTGCCAATCATGAAACTTCAAGCACATTATGTAGTATGTACTATCTGACTACACATAATTGATTTTGCTGTTAAGAAGTCACTGAACTAAGCTGTTAACTTGTATTGGGGTCAAGAAGTACAATTGCTTCTTCTTTGACTAATATTGCACAGTTATAGTATTGAAATACAAGCATGTTGATACTTTAAATCATGCCTGGTGTGCTATTAGCGTGATACAGTCTTTCAATCATACTTCTGATCACTTCAATATCACCATTAATTGTTATGCCTGTAACTGCTTTTTTTTTTTTTCCCTCAAAGGATGAGAAACTTCAAGATGTTTTGGGACACTTCCAAAAAGATTTTGAAGGTGGCGTTTCTGCAGAGAACTTAGGTAACTTGAAAGCACAACAAAACTAAAATTCTAGTTGGTGGACCTCGGGTTTCATCAATTGGGAATTATAGTAAAAGGTTGATAATTTTGAGGATCTGTATAATGTCACAGGGGCTAAATTTGGTGGGTATGGTTCGTTTTTACCCACTTATCAACGTTCTCCTGTTTCGTCTCATCCAAGGACTCCAGCAAAAGTTCAGAACTACAACTCACCTAGATCTCCAAACAATTTGCAGTTGGAGGTACATTTTATTCAACATGGTCTTTTCTTTGAGTAATTTGTTCAAGAACATAAAGGAACTCAACGAAGAATATTTTTATATTGGTAGATATGTAAATTTAATTTTGAGTTATTTTGCTATGCAGGGCGGTCTTCGTAACTACTCTGTTCCAACAATTGCATCACAGTCGCTGAGGCCTGGACCTGCTTCTATCAGTGCCTCCGCGTTGCTTGATCTGAAGTCACCATCTCTTGATGATTCAGTCAAACAAGATGTATGGGTTCCATCCACTCGTTCTGCTGAGGAGCTTGCTCCTAAATATGATTCTGCAAACAAGCAATCTTCTAATTTATCAGACCAGAAGACTCTAAAGGTTCGAATAAAAGTGGGTTCTGATAACTTATCGTCGCGAATCATGGAGGGTCTTGGCCTTGACATCTCACCTTCTTCATCATTGGATGAAAGTCCTTCGGGAAGTGAAGGGATGTCTCATGAAGATGCCCCATATGAATCTCCTACTAGTATTCTGCAGGTGAATAATCTATATGCAATTTTCACGTCTTTTGTTGTCTTCTTCCTGATATGACTGGAGTGCTCAGTATGTGTTTATTTTTATGATGTATTGGATCAGATAATGACATCCTTCCCAGTGCATGGGAACCTCTTGTTATCACCTCTTCCTCATGATCTACTTCACTTGACTGAAAAGGCGAAGTTTATTAAAGATGGTAGATCTATGCCTGCTCCCAAGGGTGCAGAGAATTTCCGTGTCTCAGTGAATAGTTCTGATTCAATGAAGGGTGATGGAAAAGTGTTGGGAGAGAAAAAGGTTAAGTCTACGGGGAAATGTGAATTTTTAGCAAAAGTGAATGGCAAGGCCAAGGATGCCCGTGATAGCATTGGTGTCACATCAAAGAAGGAAGTAGACATCGGTGCCTTAGATAAAAAAGTTAATTCCCTTGATGATGCTTCAGCTTGCCCTAGTAAAGATACTCATCGCAAGGAAGAGCAAAGTTATAACCCATTAAAAGCTGATTTAGATGTTTCTAGGGTGAGGAAAGGTATAAATGCTGAACCCATTGACCCTCTTAAGCAGAAGGCTAATCAGAAGTTGACATCCTTTGCTCCAGATGGTTTGAAGCTACCTGCTGGGAAAGAGCCTCCATCTTTGGGAGTGGAAAGAAAATCAAAGGGAAGTCAAATTCCTGGAAACATAGCTGTAGAAGATCCAAAAGAGAGCTCGAAGCTTGGCTCTTCTTTGATTCCCAAAAGTAAGAAAAACACCACTTCCAAAAATGAATGGGAAGATTCAAAAGTACCAAAGGCTCTTGTGAAGGCTAGAGAGGCATATAGAGATTTCTTTGGGGACATGAATTTAGACGAAGAAGATAATCACGTTGATTCGTTGGAAATGTCCTCTGAAGATAGGTTGAAGGACTTGGGGGTGAATGAGAAAGGCACATCCGCAATCAATGATGGTTTGAAGGAGAGATCAAGTAGCAAGAGAATCGATAAGCTATCTACATTCGAGGCATATCCTAAAACATTCTCTAATATAGCTCCTCACTCTACAACTGGGCTCACTGTTGATGGACATCCTTTAGTAGGACACCAAGTTATTGAAGACGACTGGGTCTGTTGTGACAACTGCCAGAAATGGCGAATTCTTCCCTTTGGTACAAATCCTGAAGATCTGCCGGACAAGTGGCTGTGTAGCATGCAGCACTGGCTGTAAGTTCTGTTTATCATACTATTGTTCTGTACTTTTGACTTTCGTAAAAGATGGATAAGAAATAGAAATTAGAAGTTAGAGATATTTGTTACGAGCGTGACATCCTGGTATACTGATTCAAATGCAACAAATATTTATAGGTAAATTTTTACACAATTTATAAAAATTTCCTTTGTATTTGATCTCTCTTTAAAAACGTTTTAGGCCTGGAATGAACCGCTGCGATGTCACCGAGGAGGAAACTAAAAATGCTCTACTTGCACTTTACCATGTCCCCGCTGCTGAGAACCAAAATTATCAGCACCCTGCAGGTGGGGTTGTATCTGGTGCATCCCTGCCTGATGTTTGGCACCCAAAAGGCTGCCAGAACAATGGTCTGCATTCTGTGGCAGGTGGTGGGAAGAAGAAGCCTGGACTAAGAGAAATAATGAATGCAACAAGTAAAGACGGTTCTACTCCTATTAAGAAAAACCTGCAGGCATCAGTTAAAAGTAGAAAGTTAAATGATATGAACCAGTCTCCTTTGGTGAATAAATATGGTTCTCAGCTGATAAGCAAGTCAAGTGACTTACCTGTGGAGAAACACAAACATAAGCATAAAGTAGCTGAGCACTATTCTGATGGAGGTATTGCCTTTGAAGATAGCTATTTGGTACTTCAAGAACCTCATATAAATTATGTAATATATCTTTGATAAAATATGCGTGCAGGTGATACCAAGAATCTAATTATGAAAAGCAGAAGGGACCCTGATCAAGATTATTCTAAAGCTTCAAAGAAAATTAGGAGTGAAAGTGTGCATTCTGCTGATGAGGATTGGAAAGCTGATCATGGTGGGGCCAATGGGAAGGTGGGTACCAGCTCAAGCAATGGTTTGGCTGCTACTGCCGTCAGGAAGGATCAGCTAAAGTACGGTAATCGCTGTTTGTCTAAGGAAAGATATGATACAAAGGATGGGTTACAAGTTCCTGCTACAAAACCAAAAGAAAAGGTCAATGGGTCCCTAGATTTGGGGAACTGTGATAATAGAAATGGAACTCCAAAAAAGAGAAAAGTGAAGGAAGGTCAGGATTGTCAAATTCATTTGGACTCAAGCCCAGGGCATCTTCCCCAGGACAGAAGAGATGTATTCCAGGAGGAGTCCAGTGAGAATGACCGCGGGAAGGAAAAGAAGGCAAGGGTATCCAAGTCTGATTGTAAAGAATCTGATGGTAGTAGAGGCTACGGTGGAACAGACAGAAAAAACATTCATATAAAGAACCAGCAACCAGGGCAAGATCTTGGGAGCACTCTATCTCAGCGGAGCTTGGATGGTATTGATTCTATGAAAAGGGAGTTGGGATCCACGCAGCCTTTAGTGGCGGCCACTTCAAGCTCATCTAAGATTTCTGGCTCTCAGAAAACCAAAACCAGCTTCCAGGAAGTGAAAGGCTCTCCAGTGGAATCTGTGTCGTCATCCCCAATGAGAATATTGGACTCAGATAAGGCTACATTAGAAAGAAGGAACCTCAAACAGAAAGATGAGATTCGAGGTGCTGGGCTTTTCTCTGTTGGTAGTCCAAGAAAATGCTCAGATGGTGAGGAGGATGGTGGAAGTGATCGATCAGGGACAGCACAGAAGGACAAAAATTTGAATGCCACCCACAGATCTCTGGATTCTATGCTCGATTTTCAGGACAGGAATTGCAGTCACTTATCATCAAGTGGTAAAGGTAAAATTAAAATTGAGCCTTCCTCCGATATCACAAAACTCCACTTCACGAATGGTGGTGTCAATAGTTTAGGTCAGGATACTGAGTATCCTAGTAAACCACATACTTCAGCAGATCTCCATGAGGGAGAAAAGCAAAAGGACATCCATTCTTCTGCTAATGGGTCTCGGCCAAGGAAATCTGGAAAGGGGTCTTCTTCACGTTCCAAGGACAAGAGCAGGAGAGGGAAATATGAAGCCAATGCGAGTTATGGAAAGAGTAAGATTTCTGGTTCTGTCAATGAATTGCAAGATGTAAAACCCAGGGATGGTAAAAACAAATTGCCAGAGAAATCTGATGAAATAGAGAACAAATATGTTCTTAAGAAAGATTCTTCAGGAAAATTATCTGGTGAATGTAGTAAAAGAGGGATTCTGTCAAATTTCGAAGGCAGTGGCGGTCAAGATGTTAAGACGGATGCTATTTGCAGCCAGGATGCTATGTCCATTCCAAAGCAGAATATGCAAAATCGCGATGGTGAAAGATCTTCAAAGAGGTCTCTTTCTGAGAAAAATGATCAAAAGGACTTAAACTCTGGGAAAGGAAGGTCATTACTTTTACCACCCTCTGGAGGAGGTCAAAGCGAGATTCTTAGTCGATGTCCCCGGCCATTGTCGGGGAACCACAAAGGAAGTGAAGCAGATAAGTTGGCTGCTGAGGCTTCTGAAGTTGACGACGCATTTAAGTTACAAAAGCAGATCAGAAAGGCTGATAATCAGAATGGCGGTCAGCTAGTCAGTTTGAGGCAACCTACTCCCAGTGGAAATAGGGTGAGGGATCATGAAGCCCCAAGTCCTCTTAGGAGAGATTCTTCTAGTCATACTGCGAGTCATGTTCTGAAAGAAGCCAAAGATTTAAAACACCGGGCTGATCGTTATAAGGTTCTTATAATTTATTTATTTTTAATTATTATTTATAGTTTGGTGTATTCATCTTTTGTTGCTAGACCTTAACAATATCATCTTTTGTAGAACACGGGATCAAATTTTGAGAGTACGGAGCTTTACTTTGAAGCGTCCCTCAAGTTTATACATGCATGCTCGATATTAGAATCATGCAACAATGAAAATGGGAAACATGGAGAGATGATTCAAGCAATGCAAACGTATAGTAGCACTGCAAAACTACTCGAGTAAGTAAAATTGCAAAGTTGTATTTTGTGTTTCTTTGTAGTAGTGTTTCCTCTTCTTTTTTTTAAATTTATTTAATGACTTGGCAAATCTAGGAATTTTACTTGTAATCCTTAAAAGTCGCGTTTGAAGAATGTGATTGTCAAAATGTATATGAGAAAGCTAAATATGTTTATTATTCTTATAAGTCATGTGTTAGCCTAAAATTAATTCTAAGGATAAAGAGGCGACACCTTTTCTTGGTTGGGTACTGACATGTCACCCGGTTTCTCTTACTGCTTTGGTTTTTTTTTTTTTTTTTGGTAGTATTCACGTACTATGGTTTCTTTATCTGCTGGCCGTCCTATTAATTTTACTGTATTTTTAGGTTTTGTGCCCATGAATATGAGAAACACAGAAAGCTGGCCTTTGCTGCTCTGGCTTACAAATGCATAGAAGTGGCACATCTCAGGGTAATTTATTCCTCGCATGGCAGTGCTAGCAGAGATCGGACTGAGTTGCAGAAGGTTGTACAAATGGCTTTTCCAGGTATGTTGAACTAAGCCATCATTTATTACTCTAGATTCTGTGCATGCTCTTTGCTTGTCAACATTCTCTTTTTTTTTACTAGTTGACATTACATTTTTTAATCTTATTGTTAGGGAAAGAGAGATGTGGTCCTAATATAGTGATATATATTAATAATGTATAAAATGGTTTTAACCTCTCTGCTATAAGTATCTTGATAACGTATTAACACTATGAATCCATATCGTGTAATACTCACCAGAGGGCCTAGGACCGTCTTGATTTAATGTTTTTATTTTTACCATTATTCAGGCGAGTCTCCTTCTTCATCTGCCTCAGATGTTGATAACTTAAACAACCTGGCAACGGTAGACAAGGTTACCTTACCCAAGGGTGTTGGCTCTCCCCAAGTTGTTGGAAATCATATTATTGCTGCCCGGAATCGTCCCCACTTTGTGCGGCTTCTCAATTTTGTAAGTTACTTGAATTTTATATGGAGATCTGTACCCATATACATATGCTCTACATTAACTCTTCAGAAGATAATTTAAGCTTGAGGACTTGCACAAATAAGGCTTCAGAATTAATTTAATATATTAGTTATGGCATGAGTAGGGTGGGAGAAATTATTTGAATTGTTCTCTTATAGATGTGCACTAGTGGAAGTATCTTGCTTTAGTGTGTGTGTGTGTGTGTGTGTGTATTGTGTCCTCAACCTGGAAACTTGAATGCTATACCAAATTACCAATGCATTGTGTGCTTGGTCAATGTCCTTGGGATTAGATTTATTTATTAAATAAGATCGTTCATAATTTGCAGACACAAGATGTACATTCTGCAATGGAAGCCTCAAAGAAGTCTAGGTCTGCCTTTGCAGCTGCTAATGCAAGCTTGAATGATGCTCAATACAAGGAGGGTATCTCCTCCGTTAAAAGGGCTCTTGATTTCAACTTCCAAGATGTAGAGGGATTTCTACGCTTGGTAAGGCTTGCAATGGAAGCCATCAACCGTTGAGAAGGGTCCATAGTGTTTGTGGAGATGATGTCAATATTGGGAAGCAGTTCTGTTTGGTGGCTCTCTCTATCTTTGAAGAAAAGGAAAAGAGGCCTGCACGTATCTCGTTCTTGCACCAAGCTAGGCTTTTACTGAGATACAGTTTAGCGCCAACTCACGACCCTGTGCTTGGGACTTCCCATTTGTTTTCTTTGAAACGCCAGTTGCCTTCTGATAAAAGACAAGGCGGAATTTGTTGACTCAACCTGGAGATTGGTATCGAGAAGTAGGATTAGATAGCTTGTACAAAGAGGAGGCAGATGTATGACATAAGGGTTGAGTGAATAATATATAGATTGAAAAACCCATCTTTTACTTAGTTTTGGGTGGTAGTTGAAAGCTGATACCAGAATGGCTATCTTTTCATCTCGGAGGGAGTTTTAGTTTTTTGTCCTGTAAATTCGTTGTCTACAATTTATTTGGAGTCACTGTCAGAATGGGAAGCTGCCATTACGTGCACGAGTTCTGTAAATTACTTTCCCAACTTTCCGTGTTAAGATGTGAAGAACAAGGTGGCAGCCTCAGGTAGGTTATTCTTCTATGTTTTCACGATTACATCACTATAATTCCTCCCCGTGTTCTCATTTCTGATAATCTTCTGCATTAATGCAGGTTCGTTGCTGTTGTACAATTTTCTCAGTTGTCCGCTAGTAACATAACATTGCAGAAAACAATCTCCTTGGGTTCTTCCTGTTGTGTAAAAATTTGCTTAGACCTTGAAGTCTAGCTTTTCATCAACTTGTTTGTGGCGGTAGAGCTTTGTATGTATATATACAGATTGCCAAATCATGTGATACCGAGAACTGGCACAATTCGCCGGAAGATCTGAAATTTAATTGTGCTCCCCAGATAATAATTTTCCAGGTGCTGTTAATGTATAAGAGAATGTGCATCTTGAATCAACATGTTTGTATTGTATTCACATGTCTGATTGTATGGAATCAACATAAATTGTTAATATTGCCTGTAACTGCACAAAAACATCCAGATTTTTATATTCCTAGTATTTACTATATTGCCGTTACACAGCATGCATTTACAGATCTTCATCTTCTTCCTTGAATCAAGCCAATTATTTGAACAACTTTGGGCTCTCCTTGTCTCTTTCCAAATGATTGCATGTTTTTTTATTTTACAATATTTTTTGTTGTTGTTTATGAACAATGCTTGATACACCAACAAATATGCAAGCACCTAGTTTGCATGATAGCAATGTGATTTGTTTTTTACTTCTGTGTTGTATACAAAAAATCACATCAATATTAAAATCACAAACAAAATAAGAATTACAACACAATTATCTTTTTTTAGTCGGCTAACCATCCATTTTGTTTTGAATTGATACATAATTTGATTACTGTATTTTTTTTTCTAATTCAGTTTTCAATTATGTTATTTTGTTTCAAATTGATGCACTTCGTGCAAGAGGGGACGCTGCTGAAAGGTTTTAATGACACGTCAATCGTGTTGATCCCCAAGAAATCGAGCCCGGAGAC
>JAYMTA010005933.1:0-10889 GCA_036897625.1 Pelargonium cotyledonis | reverse complement strand
GGACGGGTGGTGGAGGGGTTGGCCGTCGTGAAGGCGATCGAGAAGGTCGGTTCGTCGTCTGGACGTTGCTCGAAGCCTGTGACCATCGCTGACTGTGGCCAGCTCTGCTGATACGTTGTGGCGGTTTTCGGCGAAGTGTAGTTTTTATTTGGTGTCTCTTTTGGGGGTTTCTGGAGGTTTCTAGAGTCCTGTTATGTTCTAGGGTTTACTTTGTATGGTTCTCGTCTTTTTCCCGGAAAAAATCTGAGTCTTCGCTATGTGTCGTGTTGGTGGATCTGTAGCTGCCGATTTAATAAGATAGGTTTAATATTATCCAATCCTATTTTGATCTATGTGTTCTTATTTTCTGTTTGCTTCTCGGGAAGGAAAATGTTAAGAGTCTGACAACCTGTTTTTTATGTCTCGGAATTCGTGTCTTTTGTCGTTTATGGATCGGTAGCTGCCGACTGGGAGAAGATATTCTATTATTTCTGTTTGATTCTCGAGAAAATTACTGGAAAATGCTTGGACCTGCGTTATAGTATTTACAACAAAAAAAAAAAAAGTCTACTGTTGATTGGTTAAAAAAAAAGTAGTTTTATTTTTATATTACCTATTTTCTGTCTGTTTCTCGGGAAAATTAAATAGCTTCGAGATTTTCGAATTGCTATTTTGTCTTGTGTGATTTAGATTGCTATTCTTCAATCCAAATCTTATGAATTTCTATTAGAAATCGAAATGGCTACCAAATTTTCTTGAATGATCTAAGGTTGTGACAAACAAAAAAGAAAAAGAAAAAAGTGGTGGAAAATTAAAGAGGCTGCTTGTTGTTGAATGTTATTTTGATTGTGACTGGTTTGGAATGGATAAGGTGGGTGAACCAAAATCCAAAATAAAGTATCTTTTGAATTTTTTACAAAAGCAAAATGGAATAAAAATGGGCTCAAATGGAAGTTCTTATTGGGCCATAGTTTAAAGCCCATCTCTATTGGCTCAATCAACTTTCCTAGCCCAATTGTTGTTTTATGTAGGGGAAATTACAATGACCATTATAACACTGTTAGTTTTGTTTACAATGACCATTATACCCGGCTGAATTTGAGTTTTGAAACCAAACAAGTCTTTAAGTTGAATAAAAAATTAAAAAATCAAACAAACCTAGTCCTCTCCCTCGTTTTTATCTCTCACTCCTTCACTGTATAACTCTATCTTCCCACAAATTTGGCATTTATAAATATAACAACATGTGTCATTCATGTAAGGAGAGATAGTGTATTTCAACTAGATTTAAGTAACAAAACAATATTTTGCCAAGTATTAAGAGACTAAGTATCAAGCTTTAAAGTAGTAGGATATTAGGTGTTAAAGGTGATAAGTATATATGAGTTTCCTGTAATTTTTCTTTTTATTTTTTATGTTGTTATTCGTTGTTATCTTAATTTTTTTTTGGAGAATACTCTCTTATTATTTTATTACTTATTTAGTGTTTTTGAAATAAACAAAATATTTTGTTTTTTAAAGTTTGGAACTAGAGACATACTCAATACTATTTTGGAGAAAACTTTTCTTCTAAATACAATTTATGACATAGAATCATACAACATAGTTAACGCATATGTCGCTCTATTCACAGAACAAAAAATAAAAAAAAAAGCAAAATTTTCAAACTACCTATACAAGTTGGCTATGTGAAAGGTAAGAAGTTTAAATGCATCGGAAATCTTCCCATCCGCACTTAATCTCTTCGAATTCTCGTAATCTTTCAATCTGAAACATTATTTAGTAGGTAATCGTTTCCGCCACTTGAAATTTTTTAACTCTATCCCACTTAATCAAGTTGAAGGGATTGATCTCCATATTCCACCATCCCGCATGCAGAGCATAAACCATTTGAAGTGAATGAGACTTGACCGAATGCTCTTGTCATCTCGGTTTCACAACACAACTAATCTTCTCACCGATCAACCACACATCCATCAAGCTCTTTGTACTCGCTTGAGACTATTCGTAAAAATGTTTGAAAAATCACAAAACGTAAAACAATAATCTAAACACTTGTTATCGTAACAATAACTTGTTATACAAACGACCACCTCTCAGTCCTCCACCAAACACATTGTGACATGTCAGCAAATTCCAAGCCTCCCATTTGTTGCCACCTGACAAGACCATTCTCGCCATTTCACAACTATACAAAACAACACTCACCCAATCAACTATCGACACGTCATCAACCCCCAATCATACAGAAACAACAAAAACAAACAGCCCACTGTCGCGTCCGACACGCTCACCAACTCTTGTCGTTTTATTACTCAAACGCATCGAAAGCGGGTGCAGATTGGTACGTACACGACGCGAAACAGCGAATCATTTCCCTTCTGGCCTTTTTATCAATCGACGGCGTAGAAAGTGGGTGCAGATTGATACAAACACGCCGCGAAGCAGAGAACCACTTCCCTCACCGGAAACTTCTCACAAGACGACGAGCTCTCTGAAGACCATGGCGGAGGAGAGACTTTCTCACTCTACAACTTTCTTTCTCTACAAACCCTAGAGCTCTGTACCGTTGCAGTAGTTGCAGAGCAATCGCACCTCGGCATTTGTACTGTTCTCTTTGTCCATGGCGTTTTGATTTCTGTTTTGGAGGGAAATCGGGAGTTTTTGGCGGAAAATTTGAGTTTGTTGTTCGATATACAGATTCGTTTTCGTAATTTCGGTCCTTCGCTTCGCAGATCTCTATCTGCAATACCTCAGAACTCGCTATCATCGCAGTAGTTGCAGAGCAATCGCAGCTCAACATTTGTACAGTTGTCTTTGGCTCCCGAGAATTCGAATCCGTTCCTCGATTTTCGGTTGATATACAGAATTTTGTCTCTCGTTTCATGGATCTCTCTTTTTTTGCACAATCTCAGAACTCGCAATAGTCGCAGCAGTTGCTGAACAATCGCAGCTCAACATTTGTACAGTTCTATTTTGTCTTGGCGTTTTGATTTCTTTTGGAGGGAAATTCGAGTTTGTTCGTCGATTTAGAGATTTATATACGTACATATATACATATAGTTGGATACAGTATAGCTATGGGGATGTCGGATAACGCGATTGGGCTGATACTGGCTGTGGCATCGAGCGCGTTCGTAGGTACGAGCTTCATCTTGAAGAAGAAAGGACTGAAGCGAGCTGGTGCTAGCGGGACTCGCGCAGGTCAGTTGATTCCAGAACTTTCTAGATCTCGGATAGTGTTTGTTTGATGATTTGAGTGTGTTCTGTTGCTTGGTGGTTTGTTGTTGGATCTTAATTTTGTTAGTTGAGATTAGGTTAAACGATTTGAACTTGTCTGTGCTTTGTGGGCCACTTTGAAAAAGTGTGAAATGAAACCGTATTTGTACAATTCCTGTGATTGAAGATGGTGAAGCAATGAAGAATGTGAAAATATTCATAACTGGAATTGGTTTTTGGTTTTTAGTGCATGTAGAAATTGTGCAAACTAAAGTGGAGGCGGCATCATTATTGCCGTGAGATTTAGAGTTCTTCTGGTTATCTTGTTCCGTAGTGTTTGGCTGGCTGTAATTAATGTAAAATGGAGTTTTGTTCATTATTTTAAAGCACTGAATTAAATAGCCTAAAGGCCCTAAACAGTATGAGACAGGAGGTTCCCAAGAAGTAGATCAAACCATTCATATCAGTTTCTTAACTGAATTGATACTTTTGGTATGCTGCAACAATAGTCCATAGACTTATATGCGTACCTCAGTGAGCTACACTCTATAGTTCCATCCTAGTGTGTGTTGCTGCACGGAGGCTCTCTTGTATGTATCCTCTGATGGGAGGTTCTCTGTGGGTATCTGTACAAATGACCACGGAGGGGGTGTTTGCCTTTGGGCCACCTCCGACGATCAGGTCAGATGCTGGAAGGTCTAGCCAGAACATGAGAGAATGAGTAAGAGAAATGAGAAAATAAGTAGGAGAAAATGAATAGTGAGTGACCCTTTTGGTATATTTATGGGGTAATTATAGTAGAGGTAGTAGTGTTGGATGTAAGAGTCTCAGTGGAACGTACAATGCTCTTATCAGAGGTCTTTGCCCGGTTCTGATCAGAAGTCTCTGTTTTGTCTTGGTGGAGTCCGCTCAGCTTGGTCATATCAGTTTGATTTCTTCGTCTCAGTGGATAATATATAAGGCTAGAAATTTTAGTCCAAAATGGTTAAGAATTTGACTGATGACAGGTACCAAGTAGAGATGGAGATGATTGAAAATGCATGAATTGTTTTGTGTATGGTATAAATGAACCATTCTTTGACATATGGCAACCTTGTTGTTACTTATGCTGAATATTCCCACCAACCAAGTTTCATTTCTTCACCTGAACTGCACAAGTCATTATCTAAGTTTAACTAGTATCCTATGTGCCACAATTTGATCTGAGGCGTTTAATTTCATTTATAGATAGTGTTATGCACACCCCAGTAGCCAAGGCCCAAGTGTCCTCTCTCCTTGCTAATCTCATCAGTTGTTGATCTTAATTATTTAAGCACTTCATTTGAATTGTTAATAATCATTTCAGTATTGTAATATCCCATGCTATATATTTAACATTTTATTATTGAAATTATTCAAAATTTGTAGAAAATCATATATTCCTAATCTCTCTTCTTCTTTTTTCACATGTAAAATACAATTCCACTATCAAGTTGTTCCAAATGTGAGTGTTAATTTTGCAATGTCTACTTTATCGTACTCTAGTTTTTCAATGAACTTTTATGCCAATGATTATCTCAATAAAGATTTGGCATGCCTCACTGTGTCATGTAATTAACTTTTGTCTGTTTGAATAATGTAGGTGTTGGAGGTTATACTTACTTGTTAGAACCACTTTGGTGGGCAGGCATGATCACAAGTAAGCAAAGAAATATATAACTCTGCCCTCTCTTTCTCTCCCTCCTTCTTCAGTCTCCCTGCCCCACATGCCTGAATTAGCTAGTCATATCCAAATGGTTTATTAGTCTCATCTTCTGAAATTTGTGTACAGTGATTGTTGGAGAGGTTGCCAATTTTGTGGCTTATGTTTATGCCCCAGCCGTTCTAGTGACCCCACTTGGTGCGTTGAGTATTATTATCAGGTAAAAATAGATGCCTGAAAAATCTCTTTTCTTGGTGTGTGCTTTTCCCATTGTAATTAACATAAAGATAACATGTTTGATAAACATGTGTAGCGCTGTTTTGGCGCACTTCATATTGAAAGAACGGTTGCAGAAAATGGGTGTTCTGGGATGTGTATCGTGTATTGTGGGATCAGTGGTAATTGTAATCCATGCACCTGAAGAGCATACTCCGAATTCTGTGGAAGAAATCTGGAATCTAGCAACTCAACCAGGTTTGGGGATTAACCCTTGGTATCTCACACTTTTTTAAAGCTTCATATTCTTGAGAAATAACTGATTATCTTGATTTCTTGTATTTGTCGGCAGCTTTTCTGGTTTATATAGCAGCTTCACTTTCGATAGTATTAGCTCTAATTTTGCACTTCGAACCTCGTTATGGGCAGTCAAACATGCTGGTCTACTTGGGAGTATGCTCTGTAGTGGGTTCTATTACGGTAAGAGTTTTGACTAAGTTATGCATAATTGTTAGGCATCCTGTTTCGCAAGACTGCTTAACTTCTTTTCTGCTGTAACACAGGTCATGAGCATAAAGGCTGTTGGTATTGCTATAAAGCTGACTGTGGACGGAATAAATCAAATGACCTATCCTCAGTCTTGGTCTTTTCTAACAGTTGCAGCAATATGTGTCGTTACACAGATAAATTATTTGAACAAGGTTGGTCTAATAACATGAATATTTCTAGGTTTCTTGCAGTATTGTTTGCTGATTATTTTTGCTTCAAGTCCTGCTCATGATTATTTTGGTTTTGCATATTAACTTGCCTCGTAAAGCCATCTCTTATCTTGCTCTAAATACTCGGTCGTCTCACTCACTCTTCTAGTTACAGTGATCTCACCTTAAAAAAATGGATTTTCTTCTTTGTTCAGTCATATAGATGGTTTCTCCCATTATAATTCTGAAAGATAGTTCGGTTTGTAAATTTTATCTGGGTTTTGTACATTTTGGTTACTTCACCATAAATCTGATTTGGTTGAAATAATGTAGCTAATCAATTATTGTGCAACAATACCGAGTAATCATCAGCTATCTTTTGACTCTAACTAGCAATTTATGATTCAGAATAATCAGCTGGGACAAAAAAAAAAAAAAGTAGTGTGATGTTTGCTTTCACTATAATGTTGCTGTTTTTGGCTTTTTGCAGGCATTGGACACATTTAATGCTGTCATTGTATCTCCGGTGTACTACGTGATGTTCACAACACTGACTATTATCGCAAGTGCGATAATGTTTAAGGTATGATTGGCCCATCTTGGGATCTAATTTTTCTGCTTTTGGCTCCTTACAGATACTGATAATAATAAGCTTAAATTTGTTTGGTCTGGTATGCCTGTCGTATGTAGGATTGGTCAGGTCAAGATGCGAGCAGCATAGCTTCTGAGATATGTGGATTCATCACTGTGCTGTCAGGGACAATTATACTTCATGCAACCAAGGAACAAGAACCACCTCCGACACAAGGTAAACTATGATACGTGATACCCACATTTGGGCTAAACTATTAATACCAGGAATGTCATCTTGCTATTGGGTATAGATCAAGGTAACTAACTGAAGTTTGTACGCATACAATAGTTATTTGCAAAACTGTAGCTTCGGATCAGTCGTCTCTAGAAGCATGTATGATGTATCTCATATTAGTATGTGGCGCAATTTTTAACACAACCTATGGTGATGCTTATGCTCTAACAATGAGCCATTAACCGCAAGGTTGACTCTGAGCTAATTCTGTTATCTGTATGGCAATTAAATTTGGAGTTTTGGATACGTTGTGAGATATTCTGCGGCCTTTTGATGGAATACACTAACAGTACTAATAATTTTGAGGTTTTTGTACTTATTCTAAACATGACTAGTTGTCGGAAGATCATCACTTGTATTGCATGTGCCACGTTGGAAGTTCTAGAAAAAGGATGATAAGTTGAACCCTAATTTGTATTGTGATAGGTCGGAGCCAATTGTTGTTTCTCCAGTTTACTTTTGATAATGTACAATTGGGAGCCTAGTAGTTAAAGGCGTAAAGCTAAAAATTTACTTTCTTTGTCCCAAAATGAGTGACTTGATTTACTTTTGAGAAAAATTAAGGAGAAGTTACTGATACACATTTCCCCTTGTACCCCCATCTACATATGTTGCAACAAACTCAATAGATGTTAACTAACTTATTATAGAAATACTATTGACAATTCGTGCATAACTAATTTCCTTAAAAAGGAGAGAAGACACCCAAAATAGAAGACAGTAATTATATATTGATTTGGCATTTTATTTGTATGGGAGCTAACTCGGGCATTGCTCATTAAGGTATAGTTTAGATTAGAAATTTTGTTTGGGAATAAGAATAAAAAATTAGAATGGGAATGAGATTCTCATTGAGTGTAGAAAATTTCATCATCTTCCCCATGAATTCTATCAATACTTGGGTTTGCATTTGACTTCATAATTATATTTATATTTGAAGCATAATGTGCCCCAATTTTGCCCTCACAAAGTGAAATTTCTGGATTCGTCCCTTATCTGAAACACTACTGAAGGTAACGAATGTTATGTTGGAACAACAAATTGCCAAGGATGAATGATGATGGCCAAAATGACTCTTAAGTAGTCCGTGAAACATCGGGATTACGAGTAAACTTCATGCCTTTGGAACAACCACTCTAGCTGCTAGTGATTGAAACTCTCATTTATTCTCAACACGCAATCTAAATATCTGAATCAAATCACCAAACACTTTTTTATTAATATTGTTCAACGTTAAAACTATCCAGCTGCACTTTTTTCGTTTAACTGACTACTTGTAATTTGGAAATTGGCTGTTCTCTGTTTACAGTGGTGATCAAATTCACGTATTATTATGAGGTAAAGGCTCTTTCTTTCTGTGCTGTTTATTTCAGGAACTGTTACATGGTACGTTAATGGGGACTCATTTAAGGGTGTCGAAGAGGAACATTTGATCACTATCCAGAATTCAGATCATTATGTAAGGTGAGTTTTTTCCTTGGAGATGGATATATGGAGTAATTCCCCGACATTGCGAAGAACAATGCTATTGGCTATTTGGCACAAAAGATTAGTGGATTTGTAGAGCGAGGAGCTACGCGTTTTCTTCGACCAATTTTGCAGGTACAAATGTTTCCTGATGCAGTTCTTTTGCACTTCAAATTGGAATCTCATTGGTTTCTGGTATGATCCCAACTTGAAATGGGTTTTGTACATATTCTTTGTATTTAGCGTGTTATTTGAAAATTCTGTTTTCGAGTGTGATTAAGCTTCTCTTTCTGTTTCCTCGTTTTCACGAATCTGTTGATTCATCTTTCATTGGCGAGCGAAGATTCGAGGTACGCATCTTGGTTACGTTACTATTCAGTTATTCGAGTCTAAATTGCAAATCTATGGACTTGATGTGTTGAGAATGAATTGCTACTTAGCTGAGAACAGAATCAGACTAACTGGTTTGATTGATATTTTCTGGTTTATCGTTTTGATTTGTCTTGTGTCAAATTCGTGTTTTGACATGTCATAAATTGATTACTTGCTACGTTTTGTATCAAATTCTCTTATATATCTTCTATGTGAATTTTTGACCTGTCAAAATAGCCCAACAACGAAACTTGTTTTCGGAGTCAACACTTGTGTATTTACTTGAGTCTTGATCGGATATTTCACTAATGAGCTTGATTCTACTTTTCGAGAGCCTAAATATGTAAATAAATGTGGATCTGTACACTAAAAGGAGAGCACATTGTTAGGTGAAAACTAGATGTGTGCATTGGACTTCACATTGGGTGTGTGAGAATAAGTGTTTCGACCATGATAAATTGCGCAATATGGAGCATTTTCTAGAAAAATATGAAATGATTCCTTACCTTTTGGATAGATAAAGTATTTGTACTCACATCAGTACGAGGTACCAATATAAAATTGGTTGATAACGATGTCATGACTCATGACCGTGTGGTCACGACGATGTTACTCACTTCGGGTCCTTGGATGAAGTCCATATAATGGAGTTTAAGGAATAAGAGGTTACCAAAAAGACGTACTCATCTAGGAACTCGTCACGTTCTTGTTAACTGGGTGTAACACAAAGTGTTTCGAATCTCAACGATAGTCAATTAGTTAAGGGATGTCTTTGTTGAGTCGTATTTTGATTCATCTTAGTTGGAGTGATTCCGGGTGAACTAGAGAGGTACCGTGTTGAGGAGTTAGATTCTTCTGAATATAAATAGGTAAGATTTGGAGGGTGAGGTTGGGAAACTTGAGGTGTAAGGAATGTCAAGGTTTCAAACTAGTGTTTGGAGAGTTCTTTTGAGAAACTTGAGAGGATGGACTCAAAGAGTTGGAATTTTGGTTAAGTTCAAAATGGCTCACAAAGGAGAGATGATGTGTTGAAAGATCCTCTCAAGTAGTGGCTCCGTGGAGTGCACAAACATGCTGTAAGCCGAAATTCAATTCAACTTAAAATCGACCGACATGATGTTTTTTATTTGTTGTAAAAATACAGATCGGATAAATCCATTCATTTTACATTAAGAATTTAAATTTGATACGACTTGATTCGATTCAAATCCATTTTTAGATAGAATTTGGATTATTGTTTATCTATTCGAATCCGAACAAATCTAACCCAAGATTTGAATTGCCACTTTTAGGTAGACTGACATTTTGTGTGTTTATGTCATGTTGAAGGATGTTTGTGTGTTGCATAAATATAATACATCACATTTAACACGACAAGGCAATGTGTTTGGTATGTTATTATGATGAATTTACAAATATACCCTTAATAATGTGTGTCGCATGTGTTAGAACACGACTAATTAAACGTGCTGGTGTGTTTTGGAGACCTAACACAAACACAACCCTATTGTTTAATGTGTTGGGTTCTCCAACATGATAACAAAATGTGTGTCAAAACACGCAAATTTTGTGTTGTATATAGAGTTACGACACGAATCATCGGCTCAAATTCGAAGCATGAGAGAGTACCCGAAAATATTGTCACTTGTGTGGTCTGCTTTCTTTCTTGCGCATAAAGTTTAACATAATATTCTTGTTGATGGTATATAGTAAATCAAATGTTGATATTCTTAAATAGCGTTATTCCATGGGGTTTTGGCTTTAGAACAACGTCTCAGCCATCCACTTCTCTTTACTATCTGATTGTGACTACACCTCTTTGTCAATCCCTATTTTACATTTGTGTGTTCCCTAGCTTTGACAAGGAAGGAATGTTTGAATTGAACCCAAATTTGGAATACAAATATGTCATTAATGCTTAAAAGCACTTCTTTTTATTTTAACTTCCAATAACAACAACAATTCTTGTTTGTGATGCTTGGAATGCAAGTCAAAAGGTATACGATTTTAAACAAGTTTTAAATACTAAATATAATACATCGTATATCTTTTGACATGTTGGGCCAAGTGGTTAAAACACTTTGGATTCTCTCTTGAGATCTCACGTTGCTTATAAAAAAAAAATAGTACGAAAAATACTGGTAAGACTAGTACATTATTTTTTTGAATAATATTGCATCATATATATTAATTAACACAAGCAATCATACAAAAAGATGTTGAGTCCTGTAAAATATTGGCTCTGGTGGTGAGATCCCCTTTCTAGGGTTTAGGCGGTGGTGTTTGAGTGTGTGTTTCCGGAGTGCCGGCGGCTGTGTGTGGTTTCATCTGAGAAGACGGGGTTTTTCGAAGCATAGAGACAGAGGAGTTCGCGGGGAAGGGAAGAAGG
>JAYMTA010005932.1:0-10893 GCA_036897625.1 Pelargonium cotyledonis | reverse complement strand
AGTTGGACCAATAATTATATTTTTTGTCATTTAATATTATTTTTTGCTTTAAAACTATTCATCCTATTGGATTTGAGTAACATATTTGACAAATGTCAAATGTAATCATGTATTATACATGTAATAGATATTATATACATAATGAATCATTACCTTACACAATAAATATAATAATATAAATCATAAATTTCTAAGCTATTATATTCTTATTAGATTCCCATTGCGGTTGCTCTTAAAATCATCAATCCCTATGTGTGTGTATATATATTATATTGCAACATTTTAAAGTATATTAAAATTTCTGAAAAAAAGTGTTTGCTTTTCTAGATATATTTTTTCTTTTTTCACCAAAAATAAAAGAAATAAAAAGTGAATCCACTTTTTCGAAAAGTCTCAATGGGGAGAATGGGCTGATATTGCCCGACATAGCACGGCAACCACATTTAAATAATTATTTAAAACTATGACCAGCAGTCCTGACACATTAATTTAACTCGTATGCGTAACATTTTACACAACATGGTTGAAAATTTATGTTCATATCCTTCATTGACAGGTTCAATAAACGGGTTTGGCAAGCATGTTGGACCCAAACCCGCTAAAATTTGTGTCGGGATACGAATTGCCAACCCTACCGAGTAGAGGAGAAGGAAGAAGAAACATACCCCTTGTTGGAAAGCAGTGAGAAAAATGGCAAGAGAGCACTGGTCTTTTCCGGGGCAGACGGCCGACAAGGTGACGTCAGTGATGGCCGGAATGACTATGTAGGTGGCGAAGCTGGACAGGAAGACGGTGACAAAGAGGTGCCAAAGTTGCCGGAGATCTCTCAACCTCTCCTCCATTTTTTTTTTATTTATTTCCCAACAAAACTATGACTCAAGTGTTGAGCTTCTATTGCATGTATATTTATATAAAATAAGATACTATTTCTTTTGTTTTTGGGGCTAAAAACGACAGTGAAATAAAGATTCTTTCTTTAATTTTGGTCCATTGGGTTCATTTTGAATTTTAGGATCACATTCACATCAACCACCCAAAAAAATAATACTTTCTATTACTATTTATTCGATAAAATGACTCGATCTGATAGTTGAACTCTTGGATATAAATTTTTTTTTGTTTTCTTCTAAGCAACGGTTTAAAATGATATATTTACATAAACTAATAGTATTCAGGAAAGAGACAATGTCTCTTAACCATAGCCTAAAGATTTTGGCATTTTATCGCACCAAAATGGTCTTTTACACCACCACCACCACCACCAAAGATGTGTTGAGTGGTGATTGATCCTGAGACCGCATCTTAGATATAAACTGACTTTGGTCATTAGTTTTTTAAAAATAGTTTATGAACTAATTCATATATGTACCCAAAATGAGTTTTTCGTTAGGTGGTTTTATTTGAAATTTGAAATATATTAAATAATTTTTGTTTTGCTGACGTGATATATCATCGTGCCATGTGTCCATCATGAGAGTCGTTTAATATAGTCGAACCGCCATAATAGCAAAATAACAAATTAATATATTTTAAATTACGCATCAGACAACGTAACAATTAGTTTAGAGTTTTTGACATATTTGTTTTCAGTTATTATAAAGAGTAAAATGTGTATCAGTTGACTGATGAAACTTTATATCAGTTGCAATTTAATTAAGCCGATGGGGTGATGACACCTCATTAAATTTCACTTATATCCATCCAAGTGAATTTGTGGGAGCGGAACGACTCGTCCGGATCCATGATTTTAAATGAGGTGTCATCGTTATATAATGTTAGCTTCATTTTCAAATATATGTAACTGGTTACCTTCTACTTCGTTGTGCTTTCATCTTCATACAATTTAAAGGCGTACCTAATAACGTTGTGGTGCAGCACTCAAGCAAAAAAAAAAAAATCAACATTTGAATCTTTAATTGGATTTTGGATTCTATATCGTTGTCACGTCGTAAACGCTATGTGAGCATCGATGTATCACATTTGAATTTTTAATTGGATTTTGGATTCTAAATGTAAAATGTGTGTAACTACTCATTTTTACTAGACCCGAAAAGTTTAATGTCACCTAAGGGTACATAGTGACGCAGTTGGCAACACATGTTGCGTGAGTGGGAAGAGCATTTGCATTCGATCCCAACTCGGTGTGATAAAACGGTTTAAAGGTGTCAACCGCGAGTTTGTAAGCCCGCTCAGTAACCCCATAATATAAATTAACCGGAAACAAAAATTGTCTCATGAACCATGGAAATCTTGGATCGGGTTTTGGGAGTAAGAAGGTTTGATCTAGAGGAAATAGATGGGCTTAGCCCATAAAATAAAAAAAATCAATCCAAGTAAAATACTAAAATGTATTAAGTGTTAATGTCATTTCAATTGAAAAATAAAAATAAAAATCAAATGCTATAAATTAAAAATAAAAATAAAAAATTGATTCATGCGCATTTCATGCATGTATTTTACCTAACACTTCAACACATTAATCAGCGTGAAAAGTAACATATAATTATAAAATACTAAATTCACATATTGTATTAGCGATCTTGCATATATTTATAGGTGCAAAATTCGTGTCGAGTCATCGGACAATTCACTCATTTTCTATGTCAACCCCGTGCCCTGCACCTATTGCGGGTCGGGATCATGTTAGGTCTGTTCAACCTGAACCCGAAACTCGAGCTGTCAGTTCTAATATAACCGATGCAATGAAATGGCGAGCGTTTAATCTGTTTTAAAGTTCAGATTGTGATAAGATCATGATAGTTCCTCTCAGTACATACATATAAATGACAATGAACTCAAATATATATTACTATGATATGTATGTATATATGTAACAGGTCTCTGGAGACTTGATTCTCTGTAGTTTTTGTTCCTCCAAAAGCTAGGGCTCAATGCAATTCTTGAAGCTTGAAATAGGAGTACACACTTACATCACAATGCTCTGGATAAAGGCAATCATCTGCAAAATATGGTATGTGTTAATTGTTGTGTTTAAGTGCTAACAATCACTTTTTGTATCGATTTTTGGGTTAAATAGTTCGGTACCTCTATACAGTCGCTTCCCCCCTAACTGTAGTCTATAATTAGGGTTTTTGAGCATTGGGAGATTTGGTTTATCCTGTCGTTTGTTCACTGTATTCGGGTTTTCACTATAGGGCAGCGATAAAAAAACGCACGCTTTCTTAACAAGATACTTTTATTCGTCAGTTCTTACCATCTACGCCACTTAGCGGGACATGTTAAGGATGACAAAAAGTTGTTCAATAAGAACGGATGAGTATCCATACTATCAGGTCTTTATTGTGTTTTCCAAAGTGGCGTAGTGCCCTTAACAAAAAAATACTATTCTAACATGACAAATTTGATGATTTGGTTTTCGATTCTAATAATAGGGAAAAAAAAAATACACGTCTTGATTTGGTTATCGTTAGGAACTTAATCTTAAAGAATAAGTGTTCAAGAGGTACCAAACTATTTCACCGGCACTTGCCCACATATCCTATGTAAAACCCGATATCCGCATATTTTGCATGTCAGGTTCGGATCAAGACTTTAACTTCAAACCAGAAACTCGAAATGTCAACCCTATACAAATTCTAGTATTGTACATAATTTCATTGGTTAATGGAGAATATAAACTTACAGTTGAGAGTCCAATGCACATAATACTGAATCCAGGGAAAGCAAATGGAGCTTTTTCTGAAATGAACAAAGCTGCATTGACCAAAAATGTAAAAAGTCAATTCTTTCTAAAACTAGAAAGGTCTATTTGTTAAGGCAACACAAGAATTAGGAGCTTTTTAGAGTGTACCTGTCAATGGACTAAAGATCAGTGGAGACATGATGTTGGCAAAGGAAGTTACTCCTGAAATGCATCCTTGAGCCTTACCCTAAAAATAAGGACAAATAGAGACTCAATATGATTGTACCTCACAAAATGGCCCGGCTCGGTTAAGCTCGGGCCGGAAGAAGGTGGCTCTGTTATCACGCGGGTAGTTTGGCCTAGCCCGTTTAGGTATGAGCTCGGGCGAGTTTGACATGAACTCTTCCATCGACTCATTTTGCTTATGGATTGTGTGGAAACCTCGGGACAAAAATGGCATGGCCCCGAGCCTGAGCGGGCTAGACCCAAGTTGATCTCTCGACTAGATTACTAGTTTGATATTATTGGCCATTTAGGTTTGAGCTAAAGTAGGTTTGACCACCATTCAACATGTGACTCATTTGCTTGCAAAATAAGTCGCGACTTGTGGGTCTACAAATGACATAACAAGGATACATACGTTTTTGCTAAATCCATTTAAGCCCCATCCTGAGTGGGAATCAACTCGCAGGCAGAGCGGGCTAGGCTCAAATTCAACCCGCAACTTGAATTTTTCGGGTCCAAGTATGATGATCATATCACGAGTCTGATATCACTAGCTTGACCAGACTGTATCAAATTCGACCCGTTGCTAATTTTGTATAAATAAGTCGAGGGTCACGACCAAAATTGGTTTAATAAGGACGGTTTACTTTTTCCCCAACCCAATTTGCTAGGTTTAATGATTATAATAGGATCGCCAATTCGATAAGAGATGATAGTAGTGAAAATTAGGACAACTTTTATTATAGAAAGATACCTGCTCGTGAGGGCAAACTTGCTGTGAAACAATGCTTCGTATCTGCGTGAAGACAAAAATGAGAAATCACCATGACCGAACAAATTCTCATACACGATACGCGGTAATAGAAAAAGAATATGAGGTTTTTACAAGATTCAACAAATAACTGAAACAATTCACTTGTCGAGTTCCGATCAAACTTAATAGATTCGGTCTAATTTTAAGATTGTTGTTGTAAAAAATGAGCGAAGAACTTACACATGGAGCTATAAAGAAGATCAACACATTGAATACAGATACTGCATATATTAGAAAAGAAAATTAGGATTGAAATACCAAAAAAAAAAAAAAAAAAAAAGAAGAGGATAATATTTCATTTTGGGCTTCCAACTATGCTTAATGTTCCAAATTGACATGCAATTTAATTGTTGTCTCAATTTGGTCCCTCCAACCATGCTATTTTGATTCGAATTATTTAAATTCATAATGGAGACATCGCATTAGGTTGATGTGACATACTTTTTATTGGCACCGTAACCATATGATACTTAAGTTAGCTATATTTACTGATGACCCCTCAATTATACAATTTTGGTTTAAGACGTGTTTCATCAGTAAACTTAGCTAACTTAATCACATCAACAAAATTGTCTGAAAAAATTGTCAAGTTAGTCTGAATTGATGGCATCAGTATGAGTTAAACCAATTCAAAACAAAATAGCATAAATTTGGACCAAATTGGAACAAAAATCTAATTGAATACTAATTCAAAACATAATAAATAATTGGAGGACTAAAATTGAACATTTTCAATCTATAAATACAAGAAGAATAAGCTAATAAATAAAAACAAAATAAAAACTCAGTTGTTAAGAGAAAAATTACCCAAACAGACCATGCCATGCTTAGAAGAAATAGCTGCAAAATATATGAGAAATAATTAAATTAACAGCAACATTTTGTGTTAAATATTCACAAATCATAACACAAAATATTCAAAAACTTTGTTGTTTAATATAATTTTATTTTTTAAATGTTGTTTAATTCAAATTTAGTTTTAAAAAAATCATGATATTTTGCTCAACTTTATGATAATTTAAACAAATTTAGAAGAAAAATTATACAATAATATATATAATTGAGGATGAGTTTTGTACATTTGTGAACCTTGCCAAGAGTGATATTGAGGGCAGCTTCTTCTCTCCAATGACTGGAACCAATAGGGGCATCAAAAATAGCTGCAAAAATTATAATTTCAGATAATATTTATTGTGTATATTAAAATAAAAATGTTTATAATTGTATAAATTAAAAAAAAAATTATTTTCAATAAGTTGCATCGACCATAAAGATAATAGTTCTTTTTATACAAATCACTCTAATTATATTTGAATCGTACATACCTGTGAAAGGGTCATTAGACCGCCTTGAATTAGCCACAAATCAGCAAATTGGTCTTTGTTGAATTGAAATCGAACTTTTAGAAAGTACTACATACCAAAAACAATTGAATCATTTCTCTAGTAATTATGTCAAGGACGGCTACATAATAATGCAAAATGGGATCGGAAGGGCAGTGACGAATTCATAACTTTTCATCGAAAACAAGATCTTTACCTAAAGATATCGTTTGGCAACGGGAAAGTAAATTTTTTCGGAATGTTAACTTTCCTGGGAAAGTTGATAAGGGCATTTGACACATTGGAAAGTGAATGGAAAATATTGAACAATTACTTAATTGTCCCTTCAATTTATCATATTTATTTTGTTTTAATTCTATAATATGAAAATTTAAATAATAAAATATACATCAATTATTTAAATGTATTCGTAATTATATTTGATTTTATTTCATGTGTACAATATTACAATTTTAATTTTTAATTAATTTAAAAAGGGAGACAAATATGTTTTTTTTAAAACTCAAATAACATAAGTTTAATTTTGAGAAACTAAGGATATATATTACGGACAATTAACACAAAAAATAAAGGGTATTGCTGTAATTTGACTTTCCCACTACTTGGGAAAGTACATGGGATTTTAGAATCCCACCACCCCATGGAATTTTAGATTCACATGTATGTGAGAAAATTATCAAACTCGGGAATGTTACTTTCCCACCCACTTTCCTTGACTGGTTTGATAAACATTAGATTTTAGTTTGACTATAACTTGCCCTTATCACATCAACTTTCCCTTATCAAAAAATGAGTTCCCAAACGATACCAAAATGTTATAAACAAAATAATAATAAAATTAATAATCATTCAAAATGTTTAACATTGGGAAAATTATATTACCAGTTCAAATAGAAGTTGTATTTAAAAAAATTATAAGAGGCAAATATATGAAAATAATCAAATATTAGAGACAAAATTGTCTTATTGATTTTGTTTTAAAAAAAATTGTCTTATTAATTTATTTTGTAATTGATGATCACGATTTCAAGAAACTGATTAATAATCTAAAGAAAATCAGAAATTAAAGAAGAGAAATGTTACCAATAATGAAGATTTTTCCCCACTTAATGAAAGATTATGGAAGAGTGTAACAATTGTTATTTGTGCAAATACTTTGCTGCAAAAGAGTAAGAAAAACAATTTTAACATACTTAAAAACAATATACAATTATCATGCACGTAAGATCGACATTTCTCGAACTGCATACAACAATATGAGTTTGAGTCGAAGAAACAATTTTACACGATCGTAGAATTAGATCAGCAGTGTAACATTTGTGACTTAACTTTCGGCCGATGTAATTTGTTAGACTAGTGATGACCCACAAGCCACGAGTAACCATTTTGCAAGATAAATTGTATGGATTAGAGAAACAATCTTCATGTAAAGGCGATTTGAGACCGATCCTCCCCAAACCCGACAATGCTGAGAGTTATAGAATTACGTGTGCCCTCTACAAAAACATAATTAATACTAAATATCTCCGTGTTCGTAATAATGAGAGACTTGTACACTGAATCATTCGAGATTTGACGGTCATATCAGATTCTCACCTACTCTTAAGCAAGTTGATGATATCCCGAGGTGAGGGAATGTTCTTGAACTCCGGTATAGTTGTACTCAGATCGTCGTTAATATCTTCAGCAACGTCCTCCTCCAAAATTCGTCTCGTCAATGGGTTATTTACTAATTTTGGCAAGCTCTCCTTGAGGAAGAGTCCCATGTACAAAGCTGCAAGAATTGATGCAACTGCAGCTACCTAAACATCCAAATATATAAAATAGTTAATAATTTAAAATTTATTAATTTGTATTAAAATAAAGAGTCAAATACACCGACTCAATCTATCTAAACTTATTTATTTGAATGTGTAAGGTTGTATCGTGTACTTTTGAACTAAGTTTTTTAACGGATAACCGTGTAATTTCACATTAGATTTCTCATAAATGGGTAGTGCTCTTGTCATGACACCAAAACGATACGTGAACACAAATTGTTACCCCAAGATATAATCGCAACCTAAAATATGGAAGAAGTGGAGAGAATACGAGCAGCTAACATTGCTGGTACGAAAGAAGCCGATTGCACACCAGCTAGAATCCCGAAAGTCGATGCTCGTTGACTCTTAGAAACAGTATCTGCCTAATAACCAAACATATTTAATACGATACTCATAAATTGACATATAAATGTGTAAATACAAAATTAACATAAAAAACGATATCTTCCTCTCAATAAAGATAAGAATTTTTTTAATAAATGATTTCAATGCATTTGAAAATTTCTAACAATTAGAGCTGACAATTTAAACCGAATTTTACATGTACAAATTGTATAAAATAAACCTTGTCAATTTTGGGTTGGAAAACTGACCAAATCCACTAATTTTACACTTAAAACTTAAACCCATCCTCAAAGAGACCTGATTGCATATTTCAAGTTTTACGTGTAAACTGACTGGATCTATTTCTCTTTCAAACCGGTTCCGAGCTCAGGTTTCCAAACTGAATTCGACCCAAAACCCAAGTTGTCAAGTTGTCCTTTTGAATCGAATCCGAATTGCCAACTCTATTGAAAACTTAACAAAATAAATAATTGGGTTTGTGTAAGTACCAAATATGCAAGAGCAATACAATCGACACTGCCATCACTTGCCATTCCAGTGAGAGTCTTCAGGATGTAATATGCATAAAAGAAGTTGGTCGTTCTGCTATATGCCATAATTACTGCACCAAATAAATAATAATTAAATCGCTATTATTATGGGTAAAATGTATATCAGTTTACTGATATAAAGTTAAATCAGTTGCAACTTCACAAAACCAACGAGGTGATAATGATGCCAAAAAAAAAAGATAATTATAATTTTAAAATATGCAACATGTCATATTTTCATAAAAAAATTATAATAGAGAGGCATAGAGTGAAATGACGAAAATGCCCCCGATCGAAAACTCAGAAAAATAGAAAGAAGAGCAATGAAATGTAAAGTATTATCTCCCCGAACGACACAAAGTGAAATGACTAAAATACCCCTTGTTGGAAAGCGGTGAGAAAAATGGCAAGGGAGCATTGATCTTGACCGGGGCAGACAGCCGACAAGGTGACGTCAGGGCCGGCCGGAACCAGTATAAAATCCGGCGAAGGACGAGAGGGAGACGGTGACGAAGAGGTGGCAGAGATCGCTTAGCTTAGTCTCTGCCATTGTAGAGTTGAGCTTCAGTAATATTTTGTGTCACCATGTGTATTATTATTTTGTAAATATTGCAACAATAATATTGAGCTATTTATTCATTCATTATTATTGGTGAATATGTAGAAAAAGCTTGTGCAAGTGCAAGGTAGAGAAATCAAGATTCTTTTAGCTTCATAGACCTTTTTATTATTTTTAAGAAGATTAAATGTCCATGCAAAAAGATTAATTACCCTCCAAAGGTTGATTTATTTTCATTGTGTAAGGTAGATTTTTAGAGACTAATGGAGGTGTTAGTAAAGGAAATGAAGCAAGGAGATATAGTGTATAATTTTAATAGGATTTTGTCAATGCTAGTTAGAAGGAAATAAAGTGATAATACTAATTAAGTAGATGTGGTAATTCAGATTGCTGATTTAATTTGTTTTATGACTTTTACTGGAAAATGCGTGTGTTTCATAAGTTTATCCGATTTGACCTAAAAATTGATCATCGAGGTTAAAATGCAGGTCGAGTTTTGAGTGCCCATATCGATACATCGAGTTTTAGTTTAACAATTTCACATTATATTTTGAGTGCCCATATCGATACATCGAGTTTTGAGTGCCTATATCGATACATCGAGTTTTGAGTGCCCTACCACACCTCCTCCAACCCCGACCAAGAACGACAATCACCACCCAAACATTGCCCAACCTCTCTCAAGCAAGCTATTATTAATCGAACATGTCATGTTCGTAGTCAATATTTTCAGCATAACACATATGCTTTATCATCAAATTTTATTACGACACAAAAACGATACATATGCATGAGTTGTCAACTCTTAATTGTAACTTGTGAAAAAAAAAAAAAAAAACTTGTAAGTTGTTTATAGAATTGTTACCATATCATGCAAACCGTCACGTGAAAAACATGACATAAAGACAAAACATGAGAAGTTACCGCTAATTTTTTGTTCAATCCTAACATAATCAAACTGTCCAGGAAAATCGATGAATTGGTCTTAATTCAAACTAAAAATAAGTAAATAACCAATATAAACTTAATTTTGACCCTACATTAACCACAAAAACACGTAACTAAATCACAAATTCAATACATGGCCACAATTTAACTAATTAAACCAGCAACACAAACTATTTATTCTATTTATTTTCACTCTCATTATCCAAAAAAATTTATAAAAAAAAACATTAAAAAAATATATTTATTAAACACTAAAAAAACAAAAGTACCAAAACACAGAAACACAGAAACACTTGTCTCATTGTCTGTATTTAATTACAGAATTGCCATTTAAAGCTGCGCTTGAAAATTTCTCAGTCTCTTCACTCACATACATTTTTTTTTGCTCTGTTTCTGGTTCCGATCATGGACGCGCTCGCCATCTTCGTGACCGTCACGCTCCTCCTCCTCGGCCTCTACTGGTTCATCTGTATCTTGGGCTCCGCCGAAGTAAAGGGCAAAGCCGCCGTCCACCTCTCCGGCGGCAACATCGCCGCCGGGAAGGTTCAGGACAACTACGACCAGTACTGGTCGTTTTTCCGTCGACCGAAAGAGATCGAGACCGCCGAGAAAGTCCCGGACTTCGTCGACACCTTCTACAACCTCGTCACCGACATTTACGAG
>JAYMTA010005931.1:0-10895 GCA_036897625.1 Pelargonium cotyledonis | reverse complement strand
GAGTCTTTTTATCGACATTATGAGATATAATGTGAGGGGGTGGAACATTCAAATGGTTCTCCAGTGCCATTCTTCCATGTTCATATGATTCTTGAGAGGTAAATTCTTCTGCAACTCGCTTGCCACGGATTTTCTCCTTTTCCTAAAACATGATTAAGTAAAATCATGAAATTTACTTATGATATTATCTACTAATTATGAAGTACAAATCTACAATACTACAAAAGTTCTTTGTATGTACCTTTTGTGCAATCAAATCTGCTTCTTGTTGATTAGTTATTATTACTAATGATCCAGTCTCGTCAGAATCCTCATTTTCCTGTTGACAAGACTGTAGGCTTCTCAATTATATTGGTTCATTCAAAAAATATGATAAAAAATAATAATAAAAAAACTCAAGAAGTTTTTAAATTACCTTCTCAACTCGGGTGCTTTGATGAGATTTTGGTGCAACTTCAGTTTCATTGACTTGTACTGCTCCAACTCCAATAGTCTTTGGCCTGTGAAAAAACTCAATAAGATCATCAAACAAAACATATGTGTGTGTCTTAATTAATTTTATTTTATTATTTTATTTTTTTGGTAGAATGTGTCTAATTAACTTAACAATGGGATTATATTATGGGGAGCAAAATGTTTTCAAAGTCCTGAGCTAATAATATGGGGACGTCAATAAGTCGGTGTTCATCGGTTAGGTCTTGGGTCCTAAATCTAGAAAATGTACCATGACAAGTTGAAAACATTACATAAACATAGAACCATCACTATCAGTTCATATGTGCTATGTAATGTATGTACTTACTAATCAAAGCAGAGCATAAACACGACATGATTGAGCAAATAATGATGATCATATGCAAAATAGTTTTGAATGTGTTGCGGTTACAATATTAAAATAACAAAATATATAGATTACATACCTAGCAAGAATTGGTGGATCATTTGGAATGATATTCTTTTGTTTTTGTTTAGCTAGGCTAGGGCTTGAAAGGGTTTGGTTGGATTCTTGAGAACGATCCAACAGTTGTCCCAACCTAGGTTAAAATAATAAAAATTGTAAGCTTACATAACTTTGTTTTTTGTTCTTGTTAATTCATAGTACCCTTGAAATTTGGATAGAAGTATATATTACCTTGAATATGTTGAAGCTGAAGGTAACTTTAACTTCAAACTTGAAGACCTATTCAAAAACAAATAAACCAAATCAAAACAAATCAAACATGTTGCTTTGCATTGTCCTAGATATGAAAAAATAAAAATCTATTCATGCTCAATGCATTGTTCTTTAAATTAGATCACTAAAGTGAAAGATCATGCACCTTGAAGCCATAGGAAGCTGAGACTGCACTTTACTGGAGTTGCTGCTTAGCAGATTATTCACATTTTGTGTCTTAGGGACTTGCTGAGGTACATAACTTGACCTAAAATACAACGGTACGGTGCGCTTCTCAGTATGTGAACTTTATTCAAGAATGTAAATAATCTAAGGTTAGTTCAATACCTAGAAGGCATGGAGAGCTGAGATCTCATGGTATTATATGGGCGTTGTGGAAGAAACGCAGCTGACCTCGCGGGGACTTGAGGGAAACTCTGTTGGGACCTAAATTAAAAATATTAGTTACATCTTTGAAACATTCTTATAATCACCGTGACAAGTATACTTTTTTGTGTGCGCTTTTTTGTGTGCGCCTGTGTTAATGTTAGATGGGAAATGTAACAAAATAATTATATACTCACCTCGTATGCATAGTTGATGTATGCATCATAGAGTTGGGAATTTGTGAAGTGACCATGTTAGGTGCCATTTGAGCTTGATAATTAAGTTGACCGGACATTTCTTGAGCCCTATGATCAGAAAAGCGATATGTGATAAGCATGCATGAATGCTATGTGTGTCTGTGCACGCACACTAAAATATAATGTTAATTTGAGCCAAAAAGCATGGTATAATGATTAGTCACACACCCTGTTTGAGGTAACAACAAAGGCATAGGAGGACCATTTTGGTTGTTGTTGTAGTAGTAATTATTGTTGAGCATGTGCCCTCCTTGTTGGTTGCCATATAAAGATGGTTGCACACTTCCAATCTCATCAATCTGTACTTATCACAAGTTATACATTACCAAACAGGTAACTCAACTAAAAGAGCCATTTGATCAGCTTATAAGCTCGTTTGACCATCTTATAAGCTTAAACAAACACCCTCTTAATACGCTACCATTCTATAAAACCTTAGTTGTTAATTATATTTGCAGCTTACTTGAGTTTGAGGGAACAGATTTGGATACTGATTTGCCAGCTGAAGATTGTCCATACCATTGTGTGAGGCATTTTGGAATAGCTGATTGTTCATTGCATCTTGATTGAATTGATTCATTTGTTGTGGCCTACATATATACAAAAAATTGTGGACATGTTTAATGTTCATAATGAGATGACAAAAAAAAAAAAACAAACAATGGCAAGTTGAGTTAAGAAAAATAATGACATACATAAACATTTGCTGAGGCTGAGGGACATTTCCAGGAAAAACATTCTGCTGATTTGGATGCATTTGATTGAGACTGTATTTTGCGCTAATATATGTTAAATATATGTTAGTAGACCATTTTCAACACAACTAAATTTTTGACTAGCTATATGCAATAAAAGAGCAGGAAATTAAATGACATACTGAAGCATTTGCTGAGGATGAGGAACATTATTTGCAGGGAAATTGTTCTGCTGGTTTGGATACATACGATTGTAACCATATCCCTGATCGATAGGCTGAACTTGAAGCATTTGCTGAGCTTGGGAAATATTTCCAGTGAAATGATTTTGCTGATTTGGGGCAACAGGTTGGAGCATTTGCTGAGCTTGGTTAATATTTCCAGTGCAGCCATTCTGCTGATTTGGACCAAAAGGTTGAACCATTTGCTGAGCTTGGAGAACATTTGGGTTGCAACCATTCTGCTGATTTGGATGGATTGTGTTGAAACCATACTGCTGATTATTATATTGTTGCACCAATCCTTGATGTGACATTGGTGCCATCTGTAGACAATATCATCACCGAACAGTCAAGAATTTATATATGAGATACGTAAAAATATGCAGTGTTTTGAAGAAAGTTGGTCTTACCTGCTGCATATTGGGAGTGATGTTCATAGCAGGATTGGGATTCATGTTGGGAAGGTGTGGAGTGGAGTTCCCAAAACTTGAAAATGCAGCAGTTGCATTCATATTTGGATTTGCAATATTGTTGTGATCATATGCAGCTGAAAATGCAATACTACTATTGGTGTTCTGATTTGCAGTTGTGAAATTGGCATTTTGATTTTCAGCTGCTTGATTTTGAAATGACTGATCATTTGCAGTTGATGATTTTAACTGATCCAAACAGTCCTGGACAATGATAAAAAAATTAAGGTGTCATAGATTTTGAAATCTAGTATATATATATAAATAAAAGACACAAACTAAGTGGATATCTGGGAGGGCTCTCCGCACCCACAAATATATTGGAGCGGGTATGAAAGTTAATTAATTGACAACGTGACATCACCTCATTGACATGCATTTATTGGCAGAGGGTCTCAACCAATAAATCATGTCCGAGATTTTTTGTATATATAAATAAATGTTTAGATTGAATAATACCAGTGAAGGAAAAGCTTCAGGTGCTTTAAGAGATACAGTTAATGGATTGAATCTTGAAGGTTCATGGTGAGATTGAGAGTCTGGACTTTCAGAAGCAAAATTTGTGAGGTTGGTGTTAGAGTTTGGCTGATTCAAACCATGCTCCTCCTGCCAACAAAATCAAAATTTGCATGATTTTCAATTGTATAATAATGAATCACACAGTCAAGCAATTCATAGCTCTACTCCATAGACACTCTACTTGAAATTAATATATATTTTTTTACATATTCATTTTATTTTTACATTTGTTACCAACATAAAAATATGATTGTATGAGTGAGAAAATTTTATTACGTATCCCTTCCAAGCAAGAAAATGATCTTTGCAAGAAATATTTAGTTTACCTTTTTAAAAGAGTTAGTAGCTAGAGACAAAACATTATAATCTAGGGTGCAAGGGGTCATTTCCATCTCAAAATGGATTGGGGTTAGGGTATCGATTCAAGACTGGACCAACTGAAACGTGACTGAAATATGTCTCATAAAATGTGGGCCAAATATTAGACGGATTAGAATTGGTCCACAAAATAGGCCAATTGTGAATGGTTCGGGCCAAAATGACCAAAATGACATCCAATCCGGTCTGGTTGGGTTCATTTCTCAGGTTTCGACCCAATTATGCTCAATCGTAACTCAGATTAGTAGGAGATTAAAATTTAGTTTACACACAAAAAGGTTGTTTATGATAACAATTTTAATAATTTTAGACATAAATTATGATGGGATGAGGTGACCTACATTGGAGAGAGCCATATTAGCCTCTAACTGTATCTGTTGATCAAAAAAAGTCTGGGTGGTGTGATCATCGAATGGATCAACTTCAAAGTCATCGCCAAAGTCAAAGCCAAAGTCACACTCAATGCCAGCCCCAATTTCTTGCGCTGTGTCCTTCTCCATCTGATCCTGCCCTTTCAAGATAGATATAATAGGTAAAAAAAACTTGAAACAAAATGAGATACAGACATTTCTTATACTAGAGTAACAATTGTGCATAATTATTGCTTTCTGAAATAATAAATACTACTCATCAGTTACTTTAAAATAAAAAATAAAAATTACTACTCATTTGTTAATTATTGTTTTCTGAATTAACAATGATATGAAATTGTTTTATTATACATTGAGATATTGGTTTCGAAACTCAAGAAATGAAATTGCCTTAAAATAATTTTGTCATTACTGTGGTCCTAGCCAAATGTGCCAAAAGTTCGGGTCGGGTTTCTGTTGTAGGCATAAAACACATTAGTTTTTTTTTTTTTTTTTTTTTTTTTTTTTTTTTTTTTTGCAGGTATACCTGATTAGATATTTTTATCATAGCAACTTAAACCCGACCTGTTTTTAAGTTGATAAATCCAGGCTAGTACCCGCCAAAAAATGGGTTGAATTTTGGATACCCGGTGGGTCGGGTCCGTTTTGCCAGCTCTAATTGATTCAATAGTGGTGAACATTGGTCTTAATTTTGACCAAGCGAACCAATTTCGACGTGTAGTCAATCAAGCACATCCTTGGCCTCGAACTCAATGCTCAATTTTTTTCTCACTAATTGAGCTATACAATAGGAGACAACTCTCAAGCAGTTGAACACATGACATCTCATAAAGAGAGATGTGTCTTGATCATTGAGTCATCTCTAAGTAACCCCAAAACTTGTCTAGAATTCTATCTCAAAATTTCATTTTTTTTTTAAAAAAAAAAAATAACTTTCAACAAATTTGATTAGAAGAAAACCGGAGGGTATTACAAGATTTTAAATCTAAATTTTTGGGACCCTTCTGAAAATGGGATAGCATGGTTCAGAAAGGAATATGTTCTTTTCAAAAAGGAAAATTTTGTGGACTTAATGACTTTTGTTTGTATAGTAATTTAAATTAGTTTATTCTTAGAAATTTGTAGTTTGGTAGATGTGAGTCTCATAAAAAATAAAAACAAAACCTTGTTCTTTGTAACAATAATATAAAAAAATAAAAAAATAAAAACAAAAAAAACAAAACTATAGATGGTATTTTTGCCCGTGGTGAGCACTAAAATGGGAAAAACAAGTAGATGTGACCATCACAAAGAATTGTTTACCTGAGAGAACTTGTGATAAACAAACAACTAGGATTTGTTGTCTTAGAAAAACTTTGTAATAAACAAGCCAATCCAATCCAATCCAATCCAATCCTGTAGATAGCAAAAAAGAAAACAAAATTGAGAGAAAAAATTATGTAGAGATCACTAAACAAATATTCAAAAACAAAATGAGGAGTGAGATTTGAAGGAGAAGAAGAGAAATCAATTAACAAAATGAGAAGATGTTTGTGTACTCTATAGATTCATCACTTTGGATTGAATTGGAGAGCAAATTGAAGATTGATAGAAGAGGTGGAATTGGGAGATAGTTGTAGCCTCTAAGGTGGTGGAACCTAGAAATGAATGGTGAGAATGGTGATTCTTTAGGTGTGTGTGTATATATAAATGAGAAGAGAGGGTGAAACTGAAAAATGACTTATCAATTATGCTCTTGAAATGATTGCTCAAGTGTTTATTTATAAATAAAACACAACATTAATCACATGGATAATCTTGCTTAGTGTAATTAGTTTCTTTTAGATTCCTCTCTCTTTTTGGATTTTATTTGTGAAAATAAGAGGGGGATAAAAAATTTATTTTTATCACTTGTAGTGAATAGAAGACAAGAAAATGTTAATCCCTCTGTCCCAAAACCAGTGTCATATTTTTTATTTTCCAGAAAAATTAAAAATAAGTTATATGCATATGTGTTGTAACTTGTAACAATTTATTGTATGGATACTATTGATAATTCATGCATAGCTATTTGACATTTTAAAAGGAAAGCAAAGTACACTTATCTTAAGACAAAAAGTCAAATAAAATAATACACTTATTTTGAGCCTGCAGAAATAATAATTATAATCCTCTCTGATAGGTGGCCAAAACGATATTTTTATATAGTCGTTTTTTTTTTCAAATAAATTTGATGTGTTTTTCTTTGTTTCAAATTTCAAATTGATTTGAAACGAGAAGGGCGTAAAATCTAACACACACTGTGAGGATAGATGCAATGGTGAAATTGTTATGAAATGTCACTTATTTTACTTATTCAAGTTGCGATTGTAGTTAGGACAAAATCAAATCAAATTTTTATGCTTCCGACAAGGGTTGATCAGAGTGCTGACAACGATCACATTAAAAATTTGTCGTTATCATTACTCAGCTCATCTAAATTTTTTATATTAAATGCATTGTATTGCATAAAAGTTAGATTTTGTCGTTTCGCTTATCATGAAAAATCTTATCTTCTTACAAGTAATCACTCCGACAAAAATTGATAATTTGCGCGCTTTTTTCCGAACTTAACTCGTGCATATTTAAGTTGGTGTATTGAATATAGTCATTTAAAAATAGCTTATTCTAGTCCTTTCTTACAATACAGTTTCCCAAGTTAAATTCCACCTCTCTATCCTTTGAACCAAAGTATATTTTCATCATTTCAATATGTCCCGATATTTTATGCTCATTTGTACCGGAAAAATATTAAATGTCTCAAATTTTGTATGAATTATTTTGTAGAAAGTGACGTGACAATGTATGTGATACATATGTATATCATATTTTTGTAGTTCATAATTAAGTTTCAATGAGTAATAATCCAATACAACCCAAGGGTAGTAACGCAGTTGGCAACACATGTTGCGTGAGTGAGAATATCGCTTATGCTCGATCTCCGCTCAGCACACCGATGGGGAGATGTGAAAGCTTTAATTGTGAACAAATCTCGAATGAGGGTTAGTTTGGATGTGTCAAACGCGAGTGTGTGAGCCCGCTCAGAAACGCCATGGTAGAAACCATAAAAAAATAATAATTATTCAACATATATGATATTACTAGATTTTTACTTTTGACACTGAACGTTTGATTTTTTTTTTTAATAAACAACGGCGTAATAAGTTATATATACAAGGAACCAATAGTGTAGAGATAAAATCAAATAATTAATGTATCATGACCCATTAATTAACACATCGTTTTGTAGAAATATTTTCGTATAATATTTATGACATGAAACGTTATTCCTCCAATTGGTACATGCAATGAAGACTTTTACCATCTCTAAAAGGAAATTACATAAAAGTATTGTTTTTCAAAGAAGTCCTTTTATTTCCTTATATTTATAGATATGGAATCTACACTTGTCAAATACAAAATAAAGAAGTACAAAAAGAGTTGACTATGGGGTATGAGAATCTACTATGATACAACAAGTGGCGAGTGATATGGCAACGTGGGCCCACAGACTCGCCACCATGGAAATGAATTTTAAATTTAAATTTAAATTATGTAGATATGCATGAATTGTTGCTCCATAATAGGGTCTAATAAATATTTTTGCATGTTTTCTTGGGATGTGTTACAATACACGTGTATTTTCTTTTTCTTTTCCATTTTATGATTAGGAATATAATGTATATGGACAAAATGGTAAATATAGCCGTTACAATTTATTTTTTTCCTAAATAACAAAATACAAAACTGCCAGTGATAAAATAGAAGAAATAAAAAATGAATGCACACGCTTGGTTTTGCCTAATTTGGATTAAGGAGTTAGTTTTGTTTTTGAAATAAATTAAGAAGTTAGTTCATGTCTCTTTCACAAGTTTATTTTTATTTTTTAGATGTTTTTTTATGGTACTAATTATAATCTGTTTTACAATCTATAATGTTATTATTTAATTTAAAAATACAGTCACACGTGCATTTTGCTGCAGGCAACTGGATTTGCAAATGTGGATTGACCCGTTAATTTTGGGTAGGTCACGATTATTTTGTTTCAAAATGTCTTATTATCATACCATTTTAGTTCAATTGTCTTTATATAAAAGTCATATGAAAGATAATTCCAAAAGAAGGAATAATCTAGAAAAGATAAAAGTATTAAATTATATTTTATTAAATTGATTATATAAAATAGTCATTTTCTTGACTCATGTGGATCCAATGTCTATAGACATTGAGGTCAAATGTTGTTTGTAATTGAAGCCAAAAAAATTAAAATTAAAATAGAGATCAGTGATGAAATGATATGTGGGGCCCGAATCTAAAAGACGCTCATCTCACTCGGGGACATTGTGAAACTCTTCAATAGGGGGCAAACTCGAGGTGTTCGAACCAAGAGTCGGACATGGCCAAGGGATTTGGGTAAGTTTTTTATGAAGCAAGGCTTCGACATGCTCGAATACGCGTCCAAGAGAAAAGCTCAGGGATCGACACCATCGTAGGACGTTGCGAGTTGCAATGGTCCTCTTTGACACCAACGCACCTACCCTTAACTCCATCGCAGGACGTTGCGATGGTCCCCTTCGACACTATCGCACATGCCCTCGACCCCATCACACGACGTCTTGACGGTCTCCTTCGACACCAGTGCACCTCCCCTCGACCCTATTGCAAGACGTCACAACCCTGCATGCCACTGTACCAAGTGACGTTCTGAGCTTATTTAGGAACCACCGCGACGCCGACACGAGATTACGGGTCTGCCTCCCTTGCTCTTACCACAGAGGCCCTGTGACACGAGGATCAACCTCCCCTTCATACCACCATTACCTGACTCGATACATCGTCATCTTGGGTGACTACAAAGACCCTCAACACCTTGAATGCGGGGTGCATATCCTCCAACCAAGGTTTCAAACCTTTGGGATGTTACCCTGTGTGGTTGAGGCTACTAAGGGGTTTTGCAGACACTCTGACTTACGAAGGGGACATGAGGTCACCTCCTGCACCCGATGTGCATAAACAACGCACCCGGAGAGCAAGAAGCTCAAATCATCAAAGGGCTTATAGGTGGACCCCACTTTATTAACCGGCCAATCATGCGTCGACACGTGGTGACAAATTGATAAAAGTATAAATACCTAATGATATCCTAAAAATCAAAATTAGATTTGACCAATGAGAAAGTGAAACATGGCTCGCTGGACCCATTGATCGTCCACGTAGCAAGTCAAAGTCAAAGCTCGGGTTAATACCAGTCAAAGAACCCGAATGTGTCAAGACATATCCAAATTCAAGTTCTCTAATGGAAAATCGAATCTGTCTTCGAGCAAGACTGGAGTAGCTAGAAATGAACGAATGACATTGATCAAATTTGATCGGTCAGCAGATGGGAAGATGGCATGCCAACAACCTTTTGAGCTCTCATCAGCTTGCACCAAGTTGTTGCCAGCAGTCGCTATCTGCAACCGCTATCTGCAACTGCTACCCACAGTCGCTATCTGTAGGGCGTTATCTATGGCTGCTCTCCACATCCGTTCTCTACAATTGTTGCACTACTCCATCCCCACATGTGAATGAGAGATGGATAGAGAAGCGTTGACTACAAGAACAACAAATAGAGTATTTGAGAACAAAGAGCACACTTGGCTTGCTCATCCAAATGAACTCTCAAGGATAAAATAGTAAAAACCACGACAGGCCCCACAAGATTTTCGACGAATCACAAGCTGCCACATCGTCAGGTAAGTGGAGGCCTATAAACAGGCCCTCCAACCAAAGGTAAAGGGTTCACAAATTTCATTTCTCAAGAGCTATAGGATCCAAGAGCATAAAAACCTTTCAAGTATTCTTTGTGTTCTTCGCGATTCATCGACGATCTTCGAACATTTTTTGAAGATCTTCGAATCTTCAAGTTACTCAAATACTTTGTGTGGAGATCCTGATTCTCACGTCGGAAGCGGTCCCCTGGACACACATATGGGGTCTCCGCTTAATGGTGCGCTGATCTGTGCAGGCGACATATTCGATCACCAGGATCCGAGATACCGATACCTGTAGCTTTAACACCCAAGTCAATGACCCGTTCTAGCTCATTGACTTGGAAAAGAAGACTGAATATACGACCACGTTTTGATCATCTAATTTGACCGAATCAAATTGGACGAAACATTGGTTCCATTGCCGGGAACAACTTGAAAGCTATCATTCCAACGCCGCTGACAATCACAATGGAAGGAGGAAAAAGACATGGAAAAAGAGTTGTTCACTCATCAAGTGATAGAAAGAATCCTGACCATCAGAAGACTATAGCCTCTCCTACTCCCAGGAGCATAAACATTCGCCACTCTAGGCGAAGTTTGACTATCAGAGTAGATCTCTCTACTAGCGCTGCTCATCATGGGGACCTGAGACAAAAGTTGGAAAGAAAAAGGG
>JAYMTA010005930.1:0-10897 GCA_036897625.1 Pelargonium cotyledonis | reverse complement strand
AACCAATCTCAAATGTGAATATGAATCAGAAAGCTCACAGAAAGAGGCCTTTGCATGAACAGACCGAACAGGTCCTTGAGCTCCAGAGTGAGACCCATGGCCAACATAATGAGCCCCAGAGAGAGGCTGTACGAGGTGGGGGCTGCCTTCGCAAACCAAGAAAAAGTAGATGGCTTGTAGCAAGCAACAACCCCACCGACGGTCACATAGAGAGGGTACAAGCTTGCTGCTGTAGATAGCATGGTTTCCCATCTGGGTTTTGCTGGGGTTATGGGAAGGTGACCACTTTCTTCATGAATTGACCTGATTGTGGGTGAATTTCTGAAATTTGATGTTGAAGAAATTGTGGGTACTGCTGGTAATGTGGGTCTGAGAAGGGAAATTCTTGGGTGGATTTGAGGAGGTGAAGTGAAGGAATTGAGTCTGAAAGAGATGGACATGGTTGAGGATTTGAAGAATTTGACTTGATTGCAATGGCAGTGTGAGACTGAGACAGATTTCTAGAGTCCAAGCAAGCTCTGCTGCTCTCTTCTCTTCTACCCTAGAAATTTTCCCGATCACAAATCTATACTGTTTGTTGAGCACTCAGGGTCAACAATCATGATTTATTGGACGAGACTTAACAAATATAGCTATACATTGCTGCATAAATTCATCGGGACAAATTTAGATGTTAAGTGACGAGGCTTTGTTTTAAAATAAATCTCTACTCAATTTATTTTTTTTATTTGTAAGTGTTGTGTTCAAATTTCTATGCTAACGGCTTGAAGTGAGTTAAAAACGATTGATTTTGTTCTCATTGTTGTTGTCATTTTCGTTTTCATCAAATGCTCGTGGATATGAAAAATGTCAATTACATTGTTTCACAATTATCGACAAGACTTTAGTTAAATACATAGCATTTAACCTATCTTTCAAGCATTTGAGACTTCAAATTCAATTTGCTCTAACGAAAAGTTCTTGTCACACTAATAAAGTTAATATTTCTTATAAAAAAATTATTAGTCAAATTGATAAGTAAACATGTGGTAAGTTCACAATGTAAATTATACTGGAAGAAGAAGCCCAAACATAGAATTGGCTCAAACATATGTTATATGAACACCATCACTGGGTGTTCATATAATTTCCTCAAACATTGATTATGAGCCTTTTGGATGCCATGTTCCCAACACAAAATCATTACTTTAATAGCCAAAAATTTCAAAACAAGATCAAGCAATCCAAACATTGAAGAAAGGAACTGAAGTTGGGTCATTTTGAGCACTTGAAGCCATGACAAACAGAAAGGACTATGACCAGAATTATAAGGGCAATCAAAAGTGCCAAAAGAGACCGCTCAATCTTCCTTTTCTTGGTCATTTTCTCAGCTCAATCTCCTGCAGAAAATGGCACAACTCTGCACAAAAAGTATAAGCTAATATGAAGAAGAAAATTATAGTATTTCCTTGGATTTTCAAGTGTTACACTCTTAACATTTAAATAGAAGCTACATGAGCAATTACTCTAATAAAATCCCTTGATTGGTTCTCTCCTATAATTACAATTCTATCAATCCTAATATGCAGATTAGTTTCCTGATTTAGAGCTTTGACTCAATCACCAAATCTTCAGTGGAGTTAATACTGAATCACTTAAATAAAATGCAGTAACTTCAGGGAAGAAAGACAAGGAAGAGAGTTGCATGAACCTGAAAATGTTCGTCTGGGATATTTGTACAAACATACTACTCTCAACTCATGTGTTAGATTTACCTTGATCAGCTTCTGAGTTGACTTATGTTACAAGGTATTATATTACTCTACTAACTGGTTTGATCTTGGTGTTGTCCTCTTGTAAAATATTGTGTTGGACTCTAGCTTTTAGCCTACTTTCCCCCCTTTGAAATGTAGGCTTGTAGTACCATACTGATGTAACATTATAGTCAAATTCAATACATTTAGACGATCATAGAGGGTTATGATAAATTTGTAACTTTCTTATTGATACTTTCAACTCTAAGGTTGTCACCTCCATGATACCTTAATTTGTAAAAATTGTAAAAAAAATAGAATTTTAGGAAGAAGCTTGAAAACATATGATTTCAATTTTTCCTCAACAACAGCCTTGGAAAGTTACAGGGATTTTGCATTGTGTAGAGCCTCAAGCATATGATTTCAATTGGGTCCTCACTTATTTATTCTGTTTTAAATTATACCCAACTTAATTTTAAATTTTATTTGGTCTTTAAATTATTTTTATTATATAAATCATGTCCTCTAATTATACTATTTTATTTCAAATTGATTCAGGGTGTAACACATCTATCGAATAAGGTTGGTGTGACAACTTTTTAAAAATAAATCAACTATTTTTTTGTGATACAATAACCTTACGTTAGTATGAATGAGACTATTTAAAAATAAAATTATATAATTAAAAGTCCAAAATGAACGAAAAATATGTATTTGCTTGTAAACAAATTACAAATATATATTTGTGGTTAACAACTACAATGTTTCAACAATTCAATTGTGAAAATTAATGCGACAATGATTGACTCAAATACTCATCTACCTTTTACACTATCAAATATGAAGGTAGAGCTAAACTAATGTTGAAAATAAACATTTTATTCAACTCAAAATAAGTGTTGTATATAGCTTCAACTAAATTGCAATCACACGATATATTGGAAAGGATAAAAAAACTTGAGTAAAATGAACCTTAACAATTGACTAACCTTAACTATTTCTCAAAAGTGACTAAATAATTCATAACATAACTAGGCACATCAAAATCTTCAAATCTCCGATATTGTGCTATAAACTTCAAATGCTTCAAATTATGAAACCGAAGAGACTGATTTTCTAATAACTCAGGAACCTTACCAAGAACCTACACAATAAATTGGAAACATCAATTTGCTAATCACCCAACATATCACAATACAAACTTTTTGTAATCACCCACATTAGTCATGTCATTTTTGATAGCTACCTTAATGGTGGCCTTTTGTACGTAAAAAGAACTCTTTTAGCTCCTGCTCACAATCTAGCCAGCATAGGTGCTAGTGGCCAAGAAAAACAATAGTCTTGTAATATATCTATGCATGTCCACTCTGCTACTATTATCTAATCTATGAATGATTATTATCAAAAAAATTAATTGCAACTTCATAATTGTTAAATAACTACACAAACTATCAATAACTTACATTAGTGACTGCAATTTTTTATTAAAAGAAAAAACAAAATATCCATCTAAATCAAGATGATTATTTGCCCTTTTTTATTATTATTGATTTTATGAAAACTTGGTAGTTAATTTTGTTTTTTAAACATGTGTGTCTGTGAGTTAAATTTATCCATGTTGTGCCATCGACTCTCCCTCCACTCGAATTCTTAGATTCTGATCTTGACATTGTGCTTCTTGTGCATACATAAAAGATTGACTAAGGTTTACGCTGACCCTATTATATAAGCTGTCACGTTAAGATGATAGAAGCTTCTAGCTAAGTCGCCTTCCACTATGCCCAAAGGTAAATGGAGGTCTTGTAGCCTGACCAAGCATCGATGACAATGTCTGCCCTACGACCTATCACATGACGACAGTACATCGCCCACTTTTGATTTGTAAGTATAACTATCTCATCTCTTAAAAGGAGAAAAAATTATACCATCTTTATTCTCAACTTTTATGATTTCTTTAATTTGTGCGCACATTGGAAGCCTCGTAGCACATAACTCATTCTTACACTTAGGTGTCTTAATTTTTCATCTTAAAAATGTGTCATGTGTACCGAAACTCAACCCTTTTGTCCTAACACGTTAGTGCTTTTTCACATGTTAGTGATGAAATTGAATAGTTGAAATAATGATTATAATTGAATGATCGATATTGATATGATATATGTGAATTCTATTAACATGTACCATTACCTTAGCAGTATGCATTGAGAGTTCAAGAAGTCGAGCTCCCCGAAGCTCCTGCAGCATATATACTTATCATTCCTTTAAATTCTTGATCGTTCCAGTGACACGTATTAACATTGAAACTAACGCCAGACAAACTCTCCGGCGCCATGATCATCATCGGAAAAGGACTAACATCCACAATGTCCAGAAACGTGAGCTCCGGAGCAGAGACCACAAGCTTGCATTTCTTATTGAAATAATTATCATAAAGGTGAGGGTAATGAACAGTCAACCTCGCAAGCTTAGGACAAGAAATTTCAAAAACCTCCAACGAGCACATCTTACACATGATCAGCGAAATTAAGTTCCCTCAGATTTGGGCAATTCGAGAACACGTTCAAGTGACTAACAATCTTCACCCAAGTTCCCGTTCTCCTCCTTAAATCAACACAGAAATGGTCGTCGTCGTAATGGTAGTAAGGCTCGTAGTCGTAGCTGTTGGATTGCTTCGGAACTAAGACCTTGCAATTGTGGAGACGAAGTGTCGTGACGGAGGGCAAAACAGAGGCTAGGTCTGGGCAAAGGAAGTGGATGTAGCCGAGCGAGAAGCTCCTGCAATTGCGGGACAGGGAATGTTCGAGAACGTTCGAGAAGGTGGGAGAGTCGTGGGGGGTGCGATATGGAAGGCACGGGAAGGTTGTAGAGAAGTGGAGGTGGTGGTTCCGATGGGAGAGGAGGCTGTTGACGAAGGGGTCGAAGGAGTGGCGCGTGAAGAGAGTGGGGTCGAGGCGGAGGGAGTGGAGGGAGATCCAGAGGCCGTTCCAGGCCTTGGCCAAAACGCAGGTCTGTACTGCGTATTTGGTGTCGAGGAAGGAGAGGATGTGGAGGAGGAGACCGTACGGCAAATTGCTGATCAGGTCTTGTTGCTGTTGATCCATTTGACCGTTGTGTGCGGCTGGTGATTTTGTGTTTCTTCGTCATTGATGATTCTGTGATGATTGATGCTGAGTCGAAACCCTAGGATCGGAGGCTGATTGTGTATGATTATGCATGGTTGATGCTGAATTTTTTGTTTATAAGATAAAACCTATGGAATGGCTTTTTGAGCCCACAAATTGAATGTTATTGATATTTGATTTGGTACTGGTTAAATATTTGAAGCTCAAATACATTACTTTGGAGGCAAGATTCATGGGAAGAGGAGAAGATGCTGTAGCATTGCATAGAAGAGAAGACTTGGGAGCTAGGTTTCATAGGAAGAGGAGAAAGAAAACTTGGAAGTCGCAGTCTATTTTTTCTCGTGGGAAGTTTGGTTTTTTCTTTCTATATTGGTGGGCTCTAATGCACTTTTAAGTCTTAAAAGTCTTAAAAATTGAAAAAAATAATAAAATCAATGAATTCGGGTTGATTATGCGTGATACTTTAAATCTTGTTGAACACAAATTAGTGTAGATTTATGTTTTGTTAGTAGGTATGTGAATCAGTTGACTAATGTTTTGAATATATCGTTACTCGTTACATTGTATATCATATTTAAAAGAACGGATAGACTAACATACTCCTAATGAAATTTCACGTTTGTTAGTTACTTTCAACCAATTAGAAAATAGAGGAGAAGACTTGACAAAAATGCGTACAAATATATAGATACACTTCTTTCGTCATGGACATTTTATTTGGTCGATGAATTCAACATTTAATAAAAATTACAAACAAATTTGAGATCAAATTTAAGAACAACAAATTTGGAATAAAAAAAATCTCCACATTTCATCATTTATGAACCAGATCTAGATTTACAACCGAATTTGCTCACACTCCAATCGAATTTCATCACAAAATTACAACCAAACCAGATACCATATATGGATTCACAAAAAAAAAAAGTTGGGTTTGTTGTTCACCAGATCTGGTGAGAGAGAGAGAAAGAGAGAGATCGAGCCACCACGTAGATCTCGTTGCCACCACTGGTGAGCTGAGCCTTGTCGGTTGTTCGTGCTCCATCGTCGGAGCTCGTGTTCGGCGTCGAAGAAATTGAGCGTCTCTTTTAGTCGTCGATGTCGCCTCCTCCTCTAAGTACCAGTCGCCGCCTTCTCCGCAGCCACCGTCAAAGCCATATCTGTTGCTGCTCCTCCATAGCATCCGCCAGAGAAGCCAGAGAAACCAGATCTGAGAGAAGCCGCCGGTGTTGTTACCGTGAACGCTGTCAGTAGTGTTACCTTGGGAGAGGAGAGGTGTGTGTGTGAGAGAGGTTTGTTAGGGTTATTTATTTTATTTTATTTTTATAAATAACTTAGGGCTTGTTTGGCTAACAAACAACATATGATTTGAGAATATAATAATCTTTTTAACACAAACTAACGACAAAACTAATCAATTCCGTTAAATGGCTACTTCATTGGGGCTAGATGTCAAGAGCGTTAGTTTATGAGGGTTATATGTAATAAGTCACTAGTTTATTGGGAATTTCTGTAATTTCTCCCTTTAGATTTAACAATAACTAATACTTATATGATATAAGATAGCGTGTTTATATAAGAGTTACAACTTACAACCTCAATGAAATCTCAATTTTTTCAATAAATGACTCTTACATAAACTTCTAAATTTTATATAGTATCAATTCAGTCCATGATTTCAATATTTTTTCTATGTGAGACTTGTGACAATACATACTTTACTATTTGAAAGTTTTTTCTTCTTCTTTTTAAGTGATTAATTTTTTTAATCCAAGCAATTGAATTTTAACTGTTCATAATTTTAAAATCCAAATGAGTATATAATAACAGTATTTAAAAACAAATTGTACTAAACTATCGAAATGAAGACAAATTAAAACGTCTCACACAACACCTTTAATTAAATGAGGAAATCAATTAGTAAATTATAAAAGTGAAAACGAATTTAAAATTTTTCAAATTGAATTTTTCATCGTATATAAGTAAATATCTTCCGGTCCCTTAGAGAATGACGCAATGGTCAAGAACATACATCTTCATGTGGAAGGTCGTGAGTTCAATTTTCATTGTGGAAGGTGGGGTGAGATGAGGTTTAAAGGGGAGAGCTACGTACCCCATATTGTGTAGCTCAACTGATTAATTTTTTTATAATTAAAAAAAAAAGTCACATGAATATATTTTTTTAATTTATAATTTAAAAACTATTATTGGAAAATAATATTATTTACCATCCCGTACAACGCACAGAGTTCTTGGCTAGTTCAAATAAAAGCAAGGTAGAGGAGAGAAACGTTAATTTCAATAGTACAATGATGTTGTAATTTAAAAAGAAAAAAGAAAAACTCAAGTAAAATGAAGATTAACTATTGGCCGATCTCGTCTATCTATGATGCAAAGGTAACTTTTGTAGAAGGAGAGTAAGCGACTAAATAATTCATAACATAATCAGGCACACAAAAACCTCTGCAACTTCGATTTATTATCAACTTCAAATGCTTCAAATTATGAAATCGAAGGGGCTGATTTTCTAACAATTGAGGAACCTTATCAAGAACCTATAAATCAAATTCAATACATCAGCTAACATACATGTCACAATATATACTTTTTGTAATCACCCACATACAAATTGGAAAGTAACTACACATAGTCACAAACTAATAATAACTTACATTGGTAGCGACTGCAATTTTTTATTAAAAAAACAAAATGACCTTCATCTAAATCTAATATGGTTATTTGCCATTTTCTTAAACTTTTGGTAGTTAATTTTGTTTTTTATAGTCACGCTAAGACGACAGACGCTGCTAGTGGTCCTTCCACTATACCCCAAAAATCTTTTGAAAGGAAAAAAAATTCTACTCACTTCATTCTCAACTCTCATTCTGTCTCAAATTTTCTCAACTTAGTTATGCTCATTAAAACCATCATGACACATGTCTCACTTTTCCACTCAAAGTGTCTAAGTTTCCGCCTAAAAATGTGTTGTGTGTATTTCAAATCACATGACCCGACACAAGGTTATGAGGACGACAAGAACCCAATCTCACGCCGAATGCCAGGTTCTAAACTTGCCTAAACTCAACTCTTTTATCCTAACACGTGGATAAGAATACCAGCAAACAGTGTCTTTTCCTGTTGAAACATCGATTATAATCAAACGATCGATTATGATTTACGATATATGTGATTTCTATTAACATGTATCAATACCTGAACAACCAGCATTGAGAGTTCAAGAACTCGAGCTCCCCGAAGCTCCTGCAGCATACTGATCATTCCTTTCAATTCTTGATCTTTCCCGTAACATGTATTAACATTGAAACTAACACCGGACAAACTTTCCGGCGCCATGATCATCATCGGAAAAGGACTAACATCCACAATGTCCAGAAACGTGAGCTCCGGAGCAGAGACCACAACCTCGCATTTCTTATTGAAATCAGAATCATAAAGGTAAGGGTAATGAACAGTCAACCTCGCAAGCTTCGGACAAGAAATTTCAAAAACCTCCGACGAGCTCATCCTACAATTGATCAGCGAAAGATCCCGCAGATTTGGGCAATTCGAGAACACATTCAAGTGACTAACAACCTTCGCCCAAGTCCTCGTTCTCCTCCTTAAATCAACAGAGAAATTGTCGTCGTCGTAGTGGTCGTAGCTGTTGGATTGCTTCGGACCTAAGAACTTGCAATTGTGGAGACGAAGAGACGTTACAGAGGGCAAAACAGAGACGATGTCTGGGCAGAGGAAGTGGATGTGGCCGAGCGAGAAGCTCCGGCAATTGCGGGACAGGGAATGTTCGAGAAGGTTCGAGAAGATGGGAGAGTCGTGGGGGGTGAGATCTAGAACGTACGCGAAGGTTCTAGAGAAGTGGAGGTGGTGGAGGTCGGAGGTGTGGTGGTTCCGATGGGAGGGGAGGCTGGTGACGGAGGGGGGGGAGGGGGGGCGCGTGAAGAGAGTGGAGTCGAGGCGGAGAGAGTGAACGGAGAGCCAGAGGCAGTTCCAGGCCTTGGCCAAAACGCAGGTCTGGACTGCGTTTTTGGTGTCGAGGAAGGAGAGGATGTGGAGGAGGAGACCGTACGGCAAATTGATGATCAGATCTTGTTGTTGGTGATCCATTTGACCGTTGTGTGCTTTTTGGTGGCTGGTGATTTTGTGCTTCTTCGTCTTCAAGAACAGAGTCATTGATGATTCTGTGGGTTATTGATGCTGAGTCGAAACCCTAGGAGGCTGATTGAGTATGATTGTGGTTGATGCTGAATTTTTTGTTTATATGATAAAACCTAAGGAATGGGCTTTTTGAGCCCACAATTTGAATGTTATTGATATTTGATTTGATAATGGTAAAAAAATTTGAAGCTCAAATACATTACTTAAGAGGCAAGATTCATGGGAAGAGGGAGGGAATAGGAGAAGATGTTGTAGCATTGCAGAGAAGGGAAGACTTGAGAGCTAAGTTTCACATGAAGAGGAGAAGAAGATTTGGCGATTGCATTCTGTTTTTTTTTGTTGGAAGTTTAGTTTTTTTTTACGGTGTTGGTGGACTCTATTGCACTTTCAAGTCATAAAAGTCGTAAAGATGGAAGAGAATAATAAAATCAATAAATTCGGTTTGATTTCACGTGATACTTTAAATCTTGTTGAACACAAGATAGTGTAGATTTAATGTCGACTTCGTGACTTTCTCTCTTGACGATTGGTGGGCTTCGCCAATTCAGGCTTACTCGTACCTTGTATTTTGTTTCTCTGTCGGGATTATCAATATAAAGTACCGCTTGCTTATTAAAAAAAAAAACTAGTGTATATTTATGTTTTGTTAGTAGGTGTGTGAATCAGTTGACTTATGTTTTGAATATGTCGTTACTAGTTACATTTTGTGTTAGATTTAAAGGACGGATAGATACTCACATGATCGTAACAAAATTTTATGTTTGTTGGTTACTTTCAACTAAATACAAAAGAAAGGAGAAGACTTGACAAAAATGCATACAAATATATAGATACACTCCTTTGGTGCATGGACATTCTATTCGGGCTTGAAGGGCTAATGGGCTTTTACTATTAGCCCAATTACAAATTTAGCTTAAACCATGCATTTACTTGTTCGTTAAAGGACAGATTATTGCATGACGTGAGTTCACTAAAATTGGAAATAAAACCCAATATTATCGAATTCTAATCATGATTAGCCAGTTATAAATAAGGCAAATTACATGGGACATGTATATAAGCAACACTTGCGTACAAAATAAAAATAATCAACAGGTTATTAAATTGAATAATTGAGATGCTAATTAATCATGTTTACAACTATAGCACTAACATTTTTTTCCATCTTCCAAATTCCACTCATTACCTAATTAGAAAAAAAATGACAAACAAACAAAAAAAAATTGACCAACCCAATATTCTTCCAAAAAATAATTAATTAATTTAATTATATCATCTTCCCGGAGTCACCGGATACCCAATTCCGTGACGTCTGGTCGGGAAAACCACAAACATCAAGCTACAGAGGAGCCCAATTCCGACCGGAACTATGTCCAAAACCTCCTGCGTCTCATGCTTCGGCGTCGGATAAAAGCAGCTCAGCACGTTCTTGTCCCTCAGAGCCACCGCTCCGAACACAAACACCGACAACACGGCGTGCACCACATCCATGAACCTCAGCCTGTACTTTCCCAGCTCCGGCAGCCCCGGCGCGTCGGCCGGGTAGTCGAACAGGTACATCCCCTTGCGCGTGGCGATGCCATAGTAAACGACCCCGTCCGTCGCCCGGAAACTGTCGGTGAGGGAGGCGAGGAAGCAGGAGGCGGCCAGGAGGAGGACGAGGACGAGGGTCAGGTAGCGCGTGGCGTAGTCGCACGCGCCGTTGTGCGTGAACACCGGCATGAGGAGCTGGAAGGCTAGTAGCGTGCCGGTCGGGAGGAGGTTGGCTAGGTTGGCTGTGGTCGTTAGGGCACGCTGCGACAGAGATGTCACCGCCGCCGGCGGAAGGGACGGGGGGGGGGGGGGTTTTTGGGGGGGGCGGGGGGCGTC
>JAYMTA010005929.1:0-10897 GCA_036897625.1 Pelargonium cotyledonis | reverse complement strand
CCATCAAATAATTTGATGGTGTTGGAGGGACAGATTTACTACCTTCCATCTTGAGTAGTTTTTGCACTGGTTTCGTCTCCGAGGAGGATGACGAACCTCTTGAACTTTCTTTCGGATTAGGCTGGGAGCCTTCTCCTTTGAACAGACTTGAATAGAAGTTTAATTGTTCGTAATGATTATCATATTAACGTTGAATGATGCAACAAATCGCGATCTATCAAATATCTTTTCAGATATATTAAGAAGAACAGAATGGGATGTTCTATATCCTCATGAATTTTTGAATTCTTTGAGATTGCCTGGAACTACAAATCACAAATTAGAATTGAAGGTTGAGGCAACTGTTATGCTCTTGAGGAACATGAACCCTCTTTTTTGTCATTTCAACGATATTCGCATGATCAATACTAATGTGAAAAGTTGGGTTATTGAGACTAAAATAATCACTGGAACAAATATAGGTTCTAAACACTATACTCCGAGAATGATCATGACCTCATCAAGGACAAAATTTCATTTTCTAATGAAACGATGACAATTCCCATTATTATTAATTTTTGCATTGACAATCAACAAATATCTGGGTCAAACGCTTGAACATGTGAGATTGTATCTCCGTCAGCTTGCTTTTTGCCATGGTCAACTATATGTTGCAATCTCCAAAGTTACATCTCTGAATGGATTAAATTTTTTGATTGATAATATTGAAGACGACGGTGAATGAGCTACTCAAATCAACGTGTACAAGGAAGTGTTTAACAATCTTCCTTAAATTATTTTCATATTTATTAGTGTATTGGATATTATTTTAATTTTGTTTTATGCAAATTTAAAATTGTAGACATTAGTAATTATTTTTGCATTGATTATTAGTTAAAATTTTGAAATTTATCATGTTCTTGAAATTCACGTTCAACATCTCTCTTTAGATATGTTATTTGTCGTATGTCAAATTGTTGTACTAAATGTTTCTTAGTCAAAATAAAACATTTTGGTAATAAAAACTTGAGCAACACCGGGTTAGAAAACTAGTTAATTATTTAATACACTTAGGTTAATAAATTAACCTTTTAGTATTAAGTAAAAACCTAACGATTCCCCCCAAATTCAGTGTGGAAAAAGGAAAACATAAATGATCATATAAGACTTTCAATAAAGATACCTTCCGGTTTGAACCACTACCTAGTTAATTAAATTTGTAATCCTCATAGGAGCAAGTGAACTTACGTCATGAACTTGAACCTTTGTTGTGAGAATGTTTAATTAGAAAGAACTGAATATTGACTCTAATAGCAATCTCTAAGGTTGGTGCGATGGGCCATGCACCAAATCCTGTTTCATGAATGTTTTTCAAGTAATAAACCATTTCCTCTAATAGCGCCCCTCCCACAATTCATTCACAAAGTTGGACGTCTTTATGGGTGCACTGATAGCATCTCGTTTTACGACTTTTACTAACTTACAGTGAGTAATACCTTCCAGGATTTCAGGGAAAGAGCACTAACACATAAGTGTCAAATATTGTTTAGGTACTCAAAACACCCAACAACATGTTTATACCACATTGAACCTTCTTCGTAGGATCTCCACTCAGAAGGTTGGGTTACTAGAAGTGTTGTTGTACAATAATGAGTTTCAATCTCATTCCCAATTTGAATTCTTGGGCTGTTGTAACATTGAGTTATTGGGTCAACGGATCAACAATGTTATCTTTGGATTTGACAAAATCAACAACTTTGACCTTCTAAAACACTAAAATTCTTATAGATTTTAATCTGAATTGTATATGTCTAATTGTTTTGTTATTATATTTGATACTGTTGATCTTTTCAATTGTGCTCTTAGAATCACAATGCATAAAGATTACAAAAAATAAATTTATTAACCATTGACAACTCAGACATGAGTCTCTTAAGCCATTCAACTTCTATCCCACAAGTATCCAAACCAACTAACCGAACTCGAAAGTTTTCTCAAAAGTGGACCGCGGAAAAGCCCTTAATCTATAGTATTTAAATTTAAAATTTCCTAATCAAAATATGCCTATGTTATTTTTTTTTATGAAAAAAAAAGAAAAAGAAAAAGAAAAAAAAAGGCTAGTCGAAACCTTTTGGGCTTGTTCGTTTTTTCTCCTTCGGCCCATCTTCTCTCATGTAGCTCTGCTAGTTTTCGGTCTCGTGCACCTGAAACCAAAGCCCACATAGCAGCAGCAAAGCCGCCTCATCTCTTACTTCAACTTCAACTTCAACTTCGACGGCTTAGCCCTAGCTGCCAACCCCCGCCCATCTCCACCTCCCGCCGGGACCTCTTTCGTTCCGGCGAACCTCCTTACCCACGCTGTCCGTCTCCTTCCCTCTTGCTACTCCCGCACCTCCACCTCCCCTCTCTCGTTACGCCGCGACCATCAGTCACTTCTCAACACCGATCCAGCTTGTCTCCGTCCCCGTGTTCTGTCTTGTTCCCGCGAGCTCCGATCACTTCCGCGCACCCACCATCTCCGGTGACTCCATCCGGACTTGATCTGCCGCTCGTATCTACTTTTGTTGTTTTGTTACCGGCGAACCGAACCGACCCCAGCAATCCTGAAGATCCGGAGACATCTCTCCGTAGCTCCGGAGGACTCCGTTTAATCACACCTCTCTCCTAGGTTGCGATTCAAAAGGTAATCTAGCCCCTCCTTTGAAATTTATTCATATACTTTTATGCATGTTTTCTTTATTCAACCTTGCAAAATGATAGTGAGTTTATGAAATTTGCTCTACGTTTAATTGCATATGAGTATCGCATTTAGACAGACCAAACTTCTCGCTGATCAATCCTTTATATAGTTGGCCATTGAGTTCTAATCACAGAGTCTATGGAGCTACAAAACACTGTCAAAGATGCCCTAAATGCACTGTACCATCACCCAGATGACGCTGTTCGCATGCAGGCTGATCGTTGGCTACAGGACTTTCAGCGCACAATTGATGCTTGGCAGGTGAGAGTTTGCTTGATTGGTGCCACAATTTTTATGTGAAATTTGGTGATTTTCCTTACTGTTGTTCTTGTTGGTGCCACTGGATCAGTTGATTGTGTTTTAGTAGGCAAGTATATAGGGTATACGTGTTTGCATTTTGATAATGTGGATGATGTTAATTTTAATATGTGATTTCCTTGTAGTTCTAGGTTTTGCAAGGTACCTGCATATATTTATTTTGTTAATTTGAACTGGAGGAGTAAAAGATTAGTGCTTTGTTTGTATTTGAGCATTCCATTTGTTCATTGAAGTTTGTCCAGGCTTATTGCTGGTTGAGGTTCTAGAATATGGGTGCTAGTAGTTAACTAAAGAAATGTTGTATTTTGTGATGATGTCTTTTGTCATCATTCATCCGGTGGGGAGCAAAAACCAGTGCTCTCTTTGGTTGGAGGAGTTAAATTATTATTTACAGGAAATTATCTTCACAACTAAAGCTAAATGATGTATTTTATTGAAGGTTAGAATTTTGAACCAATTGTTTCTTGAAATCCTCTTTTATCTGTCACTAATTTAGAAATAAGTTATTTTACATCTTCATTAAAAAAGTTTTTACCATTCCATTGTTGAGATGAGATCAACTTTTGTACATGTTAGTCAACTTGAGACTGAAGAAAGTTGGGCGTTGTATCTTTGGGAGTTATACCAATGTATTTGATATTTTATTTTGGGAAACAAGGGATATATGCTATTTCAGTGTGTGGAACTGCCTGATCGTGTGTGTGTATAATCTCTTAAGCTTATTTTGGCTGCATGTAATTAGGATTTGCCCTAATCCGTTTTCGTTATTTGGAGATTATCTTTTATGCATATTTGTACTATGTTTTGCCTTTGTGCCCTATGAATTGAGCGGTGAGGTGATGTGTGAAATGTTGAGACAATTGATGCTCTATCTTGACAAGTGGCACTACTTGAGAGATAGAAGCAAAAGTATAATGGAATAGGGCTTTTAGGGACGAAGTTGTTAAATTTATTTTATTGATATGAATAACTTGTTATAACTAATACAAGAGAGACTTGAATTGAATCTTCACAAAAGCTCATCTATGAATCCATCCCCATGGTTATAGTATGCAAAATTAAGGGTTTGTTTTCTACAGCTGGGCATTTAAATGATGCAAAGTAGATATTTGTTAGAAGGTTGTGAAGAAGCTGTATGATGTTGATATATAAAACCCATAAGTAGTTGGCTAAAATGTAAGCAATTGCAACTATTGTCTAAAATTATAAACATAGTCAATCTTTTGATTAGTCAAATTCTATTCTTTAGTTATCAGGGAAATAATGGCGACTTGACTGCGCATCTAGATAATTTTGTAAACTAATATGTGTAATCGAATTATTCAGAAAATCACATTAAGAGAGAAACTTTGCTTGAAGCCATAATCTGGAGATGCATTATGAGAGATGGGGCAGAGGTATTATGACAAACTATGAGATGTGCATTAGAGGAGAAAGGAGACATGACATGATATCTTGTGGGCAGTTTGGAAATTAGTATGAAAATATTTTTGCCTCATAAATGTTATGATAGTTTATAGGAAAGCAATACTAGATTGGCTATAGTGTGGCGATACAATGGTCCAATCTTGTTTGCTGCTGTAGTTAATAGGATTGGTTATGTAAAGAAATCTTTAAGCAATAGGCGGGCAAAGGTTGTAGTTTTAGGTGGGCTACAAGAGATTACATGTGTATAGATGGGCCATCTTGTAAGATAGATGACTTGATGGATGTAAGATAGCAACAAAGCTGATGTAGTTGCCTATATGGAGTTGCATCATGCATTTTCCTGTACCACGTTAGAGTAAAATTATTGCATTAATGTGCACTCAAGGTTATTCTCGAGGTTGTAGTTCTATTTAGAATAGATTAGAACAAGCTATTGATATAATTAGAATTAGATTCAAACTCATTATTGTTTATCGAATAGGAATAGAACTGTATGGTAGCTTATAAATGCATTGTGCAGTTAGTTAATAAGTATCAACCAATTTTCATAAAAAGAAATAAAGATTAATTGAAATAACTTCACAAAATTTAACATGGAATTAGAGCATATTGGTCGTATGTTTTAAGAGTCTCTTGAAGGTTGTGAGAACTTTACGTTTCCATGACCAATACATTTATCTTTCATCAAGATTCATGAAAATTTTCATTTAATTTTATGTCATTTCATTTCTTTCTTTTCTTTATGTTCTTTCACATGCAAAAGTTAATGCTTGTATATTTGGGAGAGAAAAATTCTTGTATGATTTCGTTTTATCAAGTATAATTGAGCCTTGAAGAGAAGATATCTAATTTGTGATGGATTTGATTTGGCAATATCAATTAGAGTAATTTATGGCTTATTACAATGATGGAAGGTTGACTCTATTGAGGATGACCTAGTATTTATGGACAAGTGCCTCGCATTTAGTGATGTTGTTAGTGCTCCAAAGGTTGGAGAAATTAGATAATTTGGTAGATAGTTAAGAGAACAAGTCCTAGTTGCATCTTCAACATCTAGTTATAAGACAAAATCAATTACTCTGACGAGCACTCAAGATGTGAAAGTTTGACATGAGGGTGATGAAGATGTATGGATCAAAGAGGGCCTATCAAATGAGGAAAATAGGGCTTATTATTTGGATGACGACATTACTTTTCTTCATAATGATGAAGATCATCATGACTATTATACTTAATGCTACATCTCTTTTATGGTTTAGTTGTCATTGACAATTGAGTTGTTAAATATACTGTTGCGTTTCTTTTACGTTATATACTGTGATTTATGGGGTTACTTTTAAGAGGTATGTTTAGTGTTTCTATTGTTGATATTTGAAGAGAATATATAATTATTTTTCTTAAACACTAAATCTTGTTGAAGTGGTAATTATAGTCCCACATTAGAAATATAGAAAGCGAATAATAGTGATTCCAAATCCTACTAGTAAGTTGATCTTCCTTTGTGGTTTTTGGTCAACTTGTAGAGGGACGTGCATGTAGTTGTTCCATGTGGAAGAAAAATACTTACTTGTGAGGAAGAACGTTGATGTTAAATGGTATCTGATTGTGCACGTGTTGGTCCCATGACAAAAGAAGAAGATGTGAGACTCGCATGTAGGGGAGTGTTAATGTGGTGACTGAAGTCCCACTTAGGGAGAATAGAAAGTGAATAAGCTATATATATTGGTAGCATCCAACCTTACTAGTAAGGTTGACCTTTAAGTATGGGGAGCCCCATCCATTGTGTAGCCCAATTATTAAAATTCTATCAAACTGAATTGTAGGTGACTCGGTGCTGATTATATTCTTGGTGAAAGTGTACGAAAGACATATTACTCGTCTTTTAAACTTCGCTTCATTTGAATAGCTTAGGTTCAATATGGGCATGGTGTATTGATTTCAATTCACTTAGATTTATCCTCACTACTTCAGTTTATGTTTCTCATTGAATATAACATGCTAAAATTAATCTAAAAGGCCTTATTTAAATATATTAAATTAATGAAGATGACATCGTTCGAAGGAGTAACTTAACTCATATTAAGATCATTGCATTTCTGAATTAGGTTGAGATTCTCTAAATCTCTCTTCTAGTTGGAAATGAGTCATCCTTGACTCACTTAGTCACCTTCCCAGAGAACCTTCGTGTAGTTATGATATTTTTATTTTTTGTCCAGTGGATCTGATGTCAAGAGGGATAACCCAAACACCGATAAAGATGAAAATTGATCTAGGTCTATGGTAGGATTGACAATTTGAATTTTTCACAAGTTTTTATATTTGATTGTTTACAAGGTTGTGTTTGTCCTTGTATGTAGATATTAGATTCACATGTTTAACCATTCTAAATTGTAAATGAAATTTTTGTTTCATTTTTCAGTTGCTGATTATCAATTTTTTTTCTTAGTTGAATACGATAAAAAGTTTCTAAACACTATTTTCTGCTTTAGGTTGCTGATAATTTGCTTCATGATCCCACAAGCAATGCTGAAACCTTGATCTTTTGCTCACAAACCCTTAGAAGCAAGGTAACTTTCATTGAGTTTTTTGTTCATCATAATCTAGGTATTTTATTTTAATATTATTCTTTACCATGTTGATGTGTTAGATAGTAAATGTTTCGCAAAAGTTCAAAGTCTTGTTTAAAATATGTTGTTTTAATCCTAATTTGCATATGATTGATAGGTACAAAGGGATATTGAAGAACTACCTTCTGAAGCTTTTCGCCCATTGCGAGATTCCTTAAATGTGAGCTACTAGTACATATTTGCCCTAATTTATTTTGTGTCATGTAGTTGGAACCAATAAGTTCTATGTTTTACTGAATTCCCATCTATGAAACATATTAGACATCTTCTGCATCTCAAATGAAAAGTACTGATGTATTATGCACGCTGCTTGATGGAAGAAAGAAGTGGTAAGGCACATTGAGGAAGTGTGCTTTGTTTGTATTATCAATAATGAGGTTCATAGAGTAAGTTCTTAAGCTTTAGACAATTTCATTGTTGAATTGAGATTTCCAAAATTATTAGAATTTAAGATGTGTTGACTTTTGACACTAAAGGGTTGTCTGATATTTTCTTCAATTTCCCATGAGAGATACTGGATAGTTGTCCAGAAGTTATACTTTTTTTTCTTCTTAGGTATGATATATTGTACAGTGTAATTAGATCCCCCAACATCTTTAAGTGAAACCATAAGATGATCAAATTCATCAGTGACTTCATTACTTTATGCAGAAGCTAGACTGTTTGAAGTATTGAAAAAATGAACTTTCAATTGTTGTCAGATGACTTAGTTGACTAAAATTAAATGTGTGAACTTTCACTTATTGATTGATCTCTTAGATATTTGATATTTACTTTCAAATGTTTTGTAAAGAGCTGTTAGTGGATGGCATTTTTTCCCTTCTTGTTTTATATCTTTTAATCACAGGGATTCAGAAGAAGTAGAACCAAAATAGATATGAAATAAATTCAGCAGAAATAGGGGGTGAGTTGTTTTTGCTAGAAGATAAGAAAATTACTAAAAGTATACATATTAGGTAGTTGAAGACAATGTTGGAAATATGATTTGTGGAGGGTAGTTGAAGTAGAGGAGGGCTTCAGGAGTTCTTTGTAATAGAAAATGTCCAGCTATACGAATAGTTTATATGACACCGAGTGTTGTGTTTTAAAGAGGTTGCAAAGCCATTAAATTGGGGTAAGGAAAGATTACAATGTTTAGGTGGAGGGTAGTTGAAGTAGAGGAGGGCTTTGAGATTTCTTTGTAATAAAAAATGTCCAGCTATATGAATAGTTTATATGGCACTTGAGTGTTGGGTTCTAAAGAGGTGCAAAGCCATTAAATGGGGGTAAGCAAAGATTAAAATGTTTTGGTGGATTTGTGGTTGATTGTTTTGGCGGAGGCGTGGTAGTATTAGGAAAGATAAGATTAGGAATGAGACTTTTCGAGAAAAATTGTGTTACTGTCAGTAGTAGCTTAAGATGTGGAAAAGTCATTTAAGATGGTCCGGGCGTGTGGAATGTAGGGAGATTGGTGATCCTGTGAGAACAGGTGAGAGATCTCATATTGGAAAAACTAAAATGGTTAAGGGACAAATCACAGATCTAATAACATGTAAAGAAATAGTGAGGAAAGACATGATAGCACATTAGATAGGATAAAGTGGTGGAGAGTATGAGTAGAAGATCCCAAGGAGTTTTGCTTAAGAATTCATGTAGCTGACCTCAACATTGTTTGAACAATGGTCTGTTTGTGTAACAGGGTCGACCCGGAAGGACAAAATTCAATAAAAGATTTTTTTTTTAAATAAGTAAATTTAGGGACGAAAAAATTTCTAATTTTAATATTGATGCGATTGTGGTGAATTGAGGTGAGTAAATTATGAAATACTTTATACCAACAGTAGTAAAAAAAAATATACTTTTCTAATATAATAATTAAGTTTTAAAAATAAAACTCATCTGGGTTAGCACGGACTGATTGTAATTAGGAAGACTGGACAGAGTACCGACTGAACACGTTTGTTTCAGGTCCGGTTGGGATGGACCGGTCCGGGTTGGGCCAATTTTGCATTGAGTGGTTGTTGTATTACACCACTAAAAAGTCTATGCCTGAGGTACTTGCAAATTATTAATGCCTATTATTTTTGTTACTCATATCATATTAAAAGCCACTCCACAGTGCAACATCTAGACTACATCTCAATGCTGTTTCTCCTATACGAGGCACTCAATTCGAGAAAAGGGGGATGAAGGCCATTTACTTTCAAAGGTAGAATAGAATTCCTTGGTGGCCATTTATAGGGCGGTTATATTGTTACTTAGAGATTATTCTTTGATTTTGTAACCAAACTATCTTGTACTGTGAAGGGAATATCAAACAATACAGTTACATAGGATGGAGAGGGAGGGAACCAAAGGAAATTGGGTAAAGGATATTATCTCTACCTTGCGTGTAGGCAAATGAGAGATTGAGAGGACTAATCCCTACACCACCCTTGCTGGACTCTTTCTAATTCTCCCTTGTGGGAAAATTTGGAGGTAAGGAAAAGATAAATGAAGTAAATGTCAAGCTTGCTCTTTTAACTCCCCTAATTTACCCATTAAACCAACATCAAATTAGGACATTCAAATTGTATCTGCAACTCTTTCCAAGAGTAGTTTAGTAGAATGAAATATAAATCTCCCTCTCCTCTCCACCATTGCTCTAACTAATAACGTAATCATAAGTAGTTGGATAGTTATACCTTCCACTCCACATCTTATCCGGATAGATTCTAAATGTTGTATTGTAGAGGGAGAAAGTTAAGGTAAATGTTGCACAGTAAATGAGTTTGTCACTTGTACTCAAGTGCATGCATAAATTTTACTTTTATTTGTTGTTTAGTTTCTCACTTGGTTGTATTGTGTGTAGACGTTACTGAAAAAATTTCACAAAGGTCCTCCTAAAGTAAGGACTCAGGTATGATCTCTCTAGCTGAATTTACCTCATCTTACCTTTCCAAACACACACTACACCAACCTTTTTCTTCTACAAATTCATTAGTGCACAAGTCTAATTATTTGTTTCTTTATCTATAGATTAGTATCGCGGTTGCAGCCTTGGCTGTTCATGTTCGTACAGAAGATTGGGGAGATGGCGGTATAGTGAACTGGCTTAGGGATGAGATGAATTCTCACCCAGAATTTGTGCCCGGATTCTTGGAGCTGCTTACGGTCCTCCCTGAGGTATATATGTTTCCTTTTTGCCCTATGTAGTAGTAATAATAATAATAAGTAATAAGTAATAAGTAATAATAATAATAATAAAAATAAAAATAATAAAAATAAAAATAATAATAATTATTATTATTATTATTTAAGTAATTTAAGATGTGCTGGAAATGTTAGGGTAAGAGCTCATAAGTCATGTAATGCAAATGAAATTGTGCTTGTTTTGACAATGAACTAATAAAGCATGTGTTTTGGTATTGATATGTTTGTATCCATCTTTCGATTAAAAAAATGTTTTTAAATAGCTGAAAACATGTATAGAAGCTATCACGATTAAGATAAAATTGTATATATTGCCTTATCCATATATCTTCAACATGGCTGATAGAATCTCCGATTCCCGATTCGATTCGGCTGATTTGAGGTGATTCACCCCCTAAACGATTCATATCCCATGGGTTAGAATCGGGAGAGAATCACCTGATCCAATCGATATCTCCCGATTAGTTTGAGATCTAATGCGGGGGTTTAGGGTGTGGGTGAGGATGAGAAAGTATACTATCACAATTAGGGTGTATCAACGGTTGCCTTTAAATCCTTTCAGTGTTTGGAAAAGCCCACGCTTCGCGCTTAAGCCCGAAGCCCCACTTTTGGGCTTCACTTCGTGCGAAGCCCA
>JAYMTA010005928.1:0-10897 GCA_036897625.1 Pelargonium cotyledonis | reverse complement strand
ATAGAGCGGGTAGGGTTTAGGGAAACCGGCAGCCGCCCGTTATCTTAACGGTAGGCTCTTTTAGGACCGTTAGATCTAACGAGTAAGCAGGGGCGAGCTTGTAGCGGGCGGGTTAGACGGGTTAGCCGGTTAGCGGATTTTTTTGAACAGCCCTAGTAAGCTCTAGTATCCAAGAATCTGCTCTCATATTTCTAGCAACCACCAGATAAAAAGATTGGAGAGTGTTTTGAAATTTTGTTATAATTTTTTTTTGTTTCTTTTTGTTTATAAGATATTTATTTTTAATTTAAGATGGAGTAATTATTGAGAAGATGAACATACTTGATATACTTCAAGAAAATTAGATCTTCATATGGCTACTTATATTATGTATAATGATTTTATGAAATTATCCTTTTTCTTTTTAAAACTCGTAAATTTATGGTATAGGAGGAATATTACAGGTAAATTCATGCACAAGCTTGACTAATAATCTCTTATTTTCCATTACATTTCTATTTACAAATATTTAGACTTTAGACATGTAAATATATAGACCTACTTTGATTTCAAACTATCGTAATCGGGATGTTTTGCTGGAGATTCTCTCATTTCCAATCTAGCCCTTGAAGGGCATTAAGAGTCTCATATATACTTGTACGGTGTCAAGCATCTCATTCATGGAAAGTTGCATGCTTCTCCATGACAAACCTTACACTCAAAGGGAGTTGCAATTTTGGTGAGTCAATTTCAAACGACATAACCCATAGAGCTCGAAACTAATCGACATAGCTAGAAGAAGCACATGGGTTGGACACCACTTGTTAAATCATGATAAGCACGGGTTGAATACCTCGGAACCGATCATGATATTTTAAATTATAACTTTTGTGGTAGTTTTAATTTGGAAAAAAGTCCCCAAAGGTCTCTGTATTATCTCATTTGTTCCATCGGAGTCTCTATACATTACTTTATTATTTCTGCGAGGTCATAGTATCGCACATTTCATTCCTGCGAGCTCCATTCTGTTAAATCACTAACAGAATCCGTCAAAAGTAACTTGCGGAGTTAAAAGTACTTAATAAAATATTATTTAAATGTAAATCTACTATTTTACAATATTTTTTAACTTTTGCCTTCTTAGGGAAGACAATGGTTCATCGCGGGGACTCGTTGTGGTTGCATATCAAGTGTTCGTGCCAAGATGCATGGCTTGGGCCATCTTAGGGCGGTCGGTGTGCTAGGAAAACTTGCATCGTCTCAAGACGGATAGTGTGGCATGATTGGCGCGGAAGCCATTAGGGGTAAGCGGGCACAGAAAAGTGCGCGGGCACGGGTGGATGAGTGTCGTAGCTTAGACGCCAAACGGATGAGTTTGGAAGTCCATGAATGGGATTAGGGGTGTTCAATTTTGACCTGAAAACCTGCTGACCCGCTAAAAACTCGCAGCCCGCCCACAAAAAAAACCGGACCGTGAACCCATTACTAACGGACGGCCTAGATCTCACCATCCGTAAGTGAGTGAAACGATGAACGGCTGAGATGAGCCAACCCGCTCTAAAACCCGGCCGCCCGTTCATATGCCACCCAAACCCTACATATAAATAATCATTAACTACCCAACCCAACCCTAATGATCTCAACTCTCTCTTTCGCTACCCTCCTTCAACTCTCTTTCATCTCATATCTCATCTCACTCTCTTTCCTTCCTCTCCTTCTTCGATTCTTCCTCTGTTCATCTCCAATCTCCAGATTTTTCAAGCTTTCTCATCTCTTCTTCATCTGTTCTTCATTGATTTCCAGAATCTCAAGCCCTAATTTCATCTTTTCTTCGTTGATTTTTAGAAACTCAACCCCTAATTACATCTATTCTTCATTGATTTCCAGAATTTCAAGCCCTAATTTCATGTCTCCTTCATCTGTTCTTTGTTGATTTCCAGATTCAAGCCCTAATTTCATCTATCCTTCCTCGATTTTATGATTTCTCAAACCCTAATCTCTCTGAAGCCTTAATCTCTCTCAAGCCCTAATCTCTCTCAAACCCTAATCGATTCAAGCCCTAATTTGATTCTCGGTGATCTTCTCCCTCATTCGTTTCCTCAACTGTCAAGCACTAACATGTTCTCGTTTCTCTACTAAAATGATTTTTTCTTCTTCAAGTTCTACCTCTTCAAACACAAGTTAAGTTCGTTTAGTAGAGGTAGTTAGTGTAGAAGTTAGTAACTTAGAATAGTTGTTCTTACATTAGTAGTTGTTCTGTGGTATTAGCAGTATTCAACTCGGCTTTGAGTCCTTTGACAAGCGAACCAAGAATGGCCGAGCTCGACGACACCACACTTGAGGTAAAATTTTTTTTTTTTTAATTTCTGTTTTGTTCAATCTTTCAATCGTTTATGTTTATATGCTTGATTTGATATATGTTCCGTTTATATTTATGTCATGCATGCTTAGATTTAGATCTTGTTATATGTGTTTTGTTCATGCATGAGTTTGTTTGGTTTATATGTGCTCAGATCTGTCCAGATCTGTTCATATATGAACGGATCTGCATCAGATATGTTCATATATGCTCATATATGTTGTGTTCATATATGTTTGTGTACCAATCTGTTTCTGTTGTTTATGTTATTGTTTCTGTTAATATATGTTGTGTTTATATCTGTTTTCATATTTTTTTTATGTTGTTTGTGTACATATATGTTTCTGTTTGTGCCTATTAGTTTGTAATACTAGTTTCTCTTTATGCCTTTGTTTATATTTATGTTTATGTATCTGTTTTTTTTTTTATGTCCTTACAGTATGGTTTTTTGTATTACAAACAATGTTGGCACATGATGAAGTTCAATCTGAACTTCATCCTGGTTCAGCTACTAGAGTTGGAGCTGTGAGTGTTGGAGCTGGAGCTAACGTTGGAGCTGGAGAATCAGGTAATTTAGGTAAGCGCAAACCCCTCCCACTCCTAATACTAAATCTGCTAGTGGTCGTAAAGAGTCAATTATTTGGAATTTTTTTACAACAGTTTTGTTGCTGATAATTTTTAATATTATGAGTGTCATTGTGGATAATGCTTTTTCCAATGACATTGCTTTAATTAGTTTATTTGAAAAAAAATTCAGTTCTGTTTTAGATGGTAAATTTATGCACATGCGATGTATTGCTCATATTATTAACTTGGTAGTAGAGTATGGTTTAACACTTTTAAGCAGATTTATAGAAAAAATTAGAGTGGATGTTAAGTTCATTAAGTCATCTCCTGCTAGGATTGATAAATTTAAAGTATGTGCTACTAAACTAAATGTTAGTACTAAACCATTGCTTTGTTTAGATTGTTGTACTAGGTGGAATAATATTTAATGCTCAAATCTGCCGTTAAATTTCAATCTGTTTTTTATCCGTTTGAAATTGATGAACCTTGGTTTGGTATTGAAATGACAACTAGAAAAAGTAAAATTGATAAATTAATATTTGGTAAAATAACTGATGATGATTGAGTTATTGTTAATAAATTTATGAAATTTCTTGAGCATTTTTATGAACTAACAATTAGAGTTAGTGACTCTAGTTACACTACTTTAAATTTGATTTTAGATGAAATTAGTGATACTTTTGCTGTTTTGAGTGATGCTATTATTGATTATTCAGATTTTTGTGATATTGCTTCTAAAATGAAAGAAAAGTATGATAAATATTGGGGTGATCCCACAAAAATGAATAGTTTAATTTTTATTGCAAATTTTTTTATCCTACGTTTAAGTATGATTTTGTTGAGTATGTTATTAAACAGATGTTTGCTGAAATTCTTGCTAAAAAGCTTTATGGTTCTATTTATTCTAGTTTATATGAAATTTTTAATGATTATGTTCAAATGTACCCAGTTAAGTCTAGTGGGGGTCAACCATTATCCCAACCTTCATCAATGGTTGGTGGTAGTGGTAAACCCCAAAGAGGTAGATTTGCTACTGCATTTAAACAGTTTCAAACAACTAGTGATTCACATGCTAAGTCTGAGTTCAATAGATATTTGAGGGAAGACAAGAAGTCTATGGATAGTACTTTGCCTGTTTTAGAATTCTGAAAAAATACTAGTGCTAGATATTCTATTGTTTCTAGAATGGCTAGGGATATCTTGACATTATCTATAAGTACGGTTGGTTCTGAATCTGCATTTAGCACAGGTGGACGTGTTTTGGCTGATTATTTGAGTTCCTTTACTTCTAAAATGGTGGAGTCCCTCATATGTACTCAAGATTGGATTAGAAAATCTAATAATCTAATCACATATGAGGAACACTTGAAGAACATCGATGAAGCTGAAGAAGGTAATAATACACTGCTTTACCTATTGTTTTATATTTCTTATTTATATGTGTTTCTATTTTATCTAACATGTGTCGTTATGTGTTTGACAGAACTACAAGCTTTATGCTTGTCCAAGGAAAAACAGTGGGAAGCACAGAAGTCAATCCCCATGACAAATGTACCCAATTGAAGATTGAAGATTGAAAACATGTAATCTAATTTGAATCTGTTTGGTGTTCTCTGATTTGATTATTTCAATATGTTTGGTTATTTATATTTCAATTGGGCTGTATTTATTAAATAGTTCTACTTGTATTTGTATGTATGAATTAAGTATGATTTATTAAAAAGAAGGAAATGCATGATCAATAGGATAGTTGGGTTTTTTTTCATCATTAGGTTTGGACCATTGATCATTCTTTAATTAGCTAAGTTAGTGGTTCATTCTTAATAATTTTTTTTGGCACAAATGTTAGTTTGACATGCATTTTCTTCAAGTTTGATGAGAATGTGTTAGTCTGTTTTACATTTTAAATTTCATATTTTTGTCAATTAGGTTCATAAAAATTTTAAGGCCTAACAAAAATTGATGGCCCAATAAAAATTGAAAGCCTAATAGGCCCAGCAGTTGAGCGGGTCCACCCGCTCACCGGGTGGTCAAAACCCGCTATAATACCGAGTGAACGGGCTGGTGAGCGGTAGCAAATATTGCTCCCACTATGAGCGGGTCCATTTACAACCTAACCCAATGGGCCAGGTGATTGCCCGAGAACACCCCTACTCACAAGATTCCATTGAGGCCACAAACCACCCAAAATAGCCTAAAATAGTTTATAGACCCTTAAAAGATCCCAAAACAACCAAGATCCAAAAGTCCCTCAAGGGTAACTCACTTGTATCCATGTTCACACCTCTTTGTAGTGAACATCACTTGTATCTAGTTTTTATAATTGCAAAACTAGTAGTGATGTAGTTTTCACAAAATAATGATTTCATTTGTTAGCTCAATAAGAGCAGGATCTATGTCCCAAAAATATCAAGATATATAATAAGTTCAACAAATAAAAAGTTCATTCAAACTCTTATATTAAACTTCAATAACAAATTGACTTATGATGTACAATATATACAAATCATATTGTAAAACAAACTAATATGACAGTCAAAATATTTCTAAATCATTCACTTAAAATGTGTCACACTATTTCTAGTTTAAATAAAATAATTATATTCACTACATGAAATATGCAACATTTCACATTAATAATACTCACTTTATGAAACATATGTAAATCTTAAATATTGAAACACATATCATGTGTATTTATTTATTGTAGGGTTAATTATTGTTAATTATTCTATTATTCATTTAATAGAATATATATATCTTAAGAAGAATACAAGCGTGCGTTCTCATTTTTACAGGAGAAAACGAGTGTGTTCTTTATTATGTTATTGTTGACCCAGTTAAGTTCTATAATATTAAACATGATTTGTTGAGTAAAAAATGAGTGAATTATACTGAATAGGTTTGGATTTATCATTTATAAGGAAATAATGACTTTTAAGAAGAGATAATTATCAGCTATTAACAAATAGATCATTGACATCTAATTTGTCTGACTTTTTTTTAAACAAAATTTGTCTATCCTTTTTAGACCATATCTATAAATAAATATGATCACAACATTAATGATAATACTCTATCACTTGTGATATATGTGTCATTGTAAATGCTAGTCATATTTAAAAGATAGTTACAATTAATTTTTTTTATTAGAAACATGATTAAAATAGTATTAAGAGCAATAAACGTTTCTCAATGATCAACACCTTTATTTTATATCATTTGATGTGAGATGGAGGTCACATCAAATAAATTTTAATTAAATAAATTTTATATTAAAACAATTAACCAAATCTAAAATAAAATTTAGTATAGACCAAAATTTATTCATACAATAATGAAAAAAAATTTTAATACAAAAGCTTTTCATACAAAATTGAATTTGTTCACAAACAAATAATATCAAAATTTAAAGACGTATGTTTTGAACAAATTCAAATTGAATCATGTAGAATTCAAACTTTCGTGCATTCATTAACAAAAAAAAAGGCATGAAGGAGAGCTATTGCACCTACAATCGTTGATCAGTTACTTTAGAGCATTGACAGTGTGATGCAAGAAAACTTCCAACGAAACTGCGGCGAACTCGGTGGAGGGGCGAGGTCAATAACTACTCTTTCATCAAATAAGTCTCACATGCAACATAATATACTTTTTGACAGGGCCATGACAACCATACTGATTATAATGCAAAATACAATCTATATAAAATGGAAAAAAAAATGAGTATACATAACTGTAAAACTAAAATGTATATCAAAATGAAAAATAATTTAAAACATATTATCAAATGATCTTTTTCATTAAGTTGTAAAAAGAAAGAGCTGAAGAGACAGCTCTAATAAAAAACTAAAAAGTGAAATGAGATACTCGAGAAACAGAAACATAAGAGAATAGTAAAGAGGAGGAGGAAGTGAGAGATGTATTAAAGTTTAAAATGTAGAATAGATAGCTATAAATAGATAAAGAGAGTAAAAAAAAAAATTGATGGAATTTATAAAGGTGAGTTTTAAAAAGAAAGAGAGCTCTACTAAAAAATCAAAAAGAAAAGAGAGATTTGAGTCGCTTAGTGTTAAATCATTACTTTTGTGTTGCCACATAAACAAGAGGTTTGAGAAAATAATTATCTCCATTGGTTGTACAATATTTTAACCCTCATGAGGATACATGTTTTTAATAAAATAATAATATTTATCCATTAACCAAAAAAGGAAGAAAAAAACACCAGCCTTTCTGACATTAAGGGAGTAGATGAAAAACAAAATAAAAAGGAAAAGAGACTTAAGGGATCGTCCTTTAATTACTCACTGTTAATCAGAATTCTCTCCATTGCGAGCCCTCTAACATTTTCTCTTTCTAATACTATGGTTGGGTCATGTCAACTTGAATCACAACAATAGTTTGTTCTTTAAAAATAGTAAAACTTCAAAGTGTGCCAATAAACTAAAAATGAAAAAAAAAACAATTCTCATATAAATAAACAATATTCACTACTTAATGTTAGTTTGAAATCTAAAACATAATGAACAACTGAACAACAAGCCCAAAATAACCGCTTTAGCCCTAAATCATTGTAAAAAACAAATCTACATTTCATTTATTCTTCAACAACATTTACAAATTTTATAAGTAACCATGGTCAGGTCAACTTGAATCACAACAACAATTTGTTCTTCAAGAAAAGTTAAACTTCAAAGTGTGTCAATAAACTAAAAGTGAAAAAAAAGACAATTCTCATACAAATAAACAATATTCTCTACCTCAAGCTAGTTTGAAATCTAAAACATAATAAACAATTGAACAACAAACCAAAAATGACAGATCTAGCCCTTAGTCATTGTAAAAAAAAAAGGAAAATGTACCTAAGAGATTCCAAAACTATCCAATTTGTTCCGCTGGGGTTCTTAAACTTTCATCTGTTCCACTCGGGTCCAAACACACGTTTTTTTGTTCTCGCGAAGGACATTCCATTAAATCACTTACGGAATTCGTGAAAAATGACCGACAGTGTTAAGTTTAAATCTAAAAACTATTTCTAAAACTTGAAATTATTATTTTTCCCTTAAAATATTATTGATGATTAAAAATAATAATTTAAAAAAGAGAAATTAGAATCAGATATCTGTTCATCTTCTTCTTCGTTGGCTCTCCTCCACCTCCCTCCCATGTGCGATGGTGCAATCATTTCCGATTTTGTCCCTTTCAATAGCCGCCTGCGCTTGACCACCACCGACCTCCTTGGCTTCGATTTCGACGTCCAAATCGAGCACTAAGGTACGGACTAACATGCGTGCTCTGATTTGTTTTTTTATACGAGCTCATGCTTTTAGGTTCTATTTTTGTTGAAATTGCAGAGACGACGGCGGTGGAGGCGAAGGAGGTGTTGCCGGAGAAGAAGGTGAAGGAGGGAGAGAACAGATTTGGACGTCGTGGACTCCGCCGAGCACAAATCTCTGCTCGAGAACAGATCTCCGACGAGTACAAACCTTCGGCGAAGAGCTCGTGGCCAGCAGCTTACCATGGCCACAACTTGTGGAAATTTAAAAAGTTTTGACTTTTTGAGTTCATTAAAAGTTTTAATTTTTGAAGTTTAGTGTAATTTTGTATTTTGAAAGTTTGTTTTAATTTTGTGTTTTGAAATTTTATTGGAAGTTCAATAAAATTTTGAATTTTAGTTGGAAATTGTTATAAAATTTAGTTGAAAATTTATTTTTAGTCGCCGGAAAATTCAATATAGTCACCGAAAAACTCATGAATGTCGTCGGGAAATTCATAGAAGTCGCCGGAAAATTCATAGAAGTTATTCATAGTAGAGAGAGGGGAGAGGAGACTTAATTAAACAAATAAGGGCAAAATAGTAATTTCAAGTTTTATAAATGATTTTTAAATTTAAATTGAACACTGGTAGTGATTTTGACAGATTCCGTTAGTGAGTTAACGGAATGTCCTTCACGAGAACAAAAAAACGTGTTTTTGGACCCGAGCGAATCAGATGAAAGTTTAAGGAGCTCAGCGGAACAAATTGGATAGTTTAGGGACCTCTGGAGTACATTTCATCTATTCTTCAACGACATTTTCAGATTTTATAAGTAACAATTGTAAACAAAAAGACAAACCCAACAAATCATAAAACAACAGTAGACTATAGTCATCACAGATTAATTTCAGACTTTTCTTCTTCTAAGTAATCTACAAAACCTCTTACCTTATAGAACAAAAGGAATGACAAAGATTATACTTGTGAAACAAAGATAGAATATTGATTGTTATTAACATTATAGTTTGGTAGTGAAACAAGTCCAACTTGAACAAAATTATTATCCTAACAAATCAAAATTAATACCCTAATATATTCAAAGTACAAACTGAAATCCTAATGAGGAAGGTGTAATAGTGACATAACACTAAACAACATGTTAGTGCTACAATGTGCTGCAAGATGAATTACTAAAATTGGAAATGTTGTAATACCTTAAGATAGATGAGAGCAAAAAGCAAGCACAGTGATGAGCTTTCCGGTTCATGCACAATATGGGTGAGTGAAGAGGAGGTGAGAGAGACAGTGCAGTAACAGTAAGCTAGGAGGTGAGAGAGGCAGTTCCAAAAGACATAAAGTACACAATCCGTCACTAGTTAACATCCCCAATAAGATTTGAATTTCACTCTTCAAGAAGAAAATTTAAAAACAACCGAGATCATAGTCATCTCAAATTCTCAATTATGATATATTACTTAGTTCTGTATTTTCTTTTCCAGTATTCATATAGATCGACTACACTTTTTGACTAAGCAAATTAAACATGCAAAACAAAAAGATTTTTTTTAAAAAAATAAAAACTTTTCAACCATTAAACCAATCCATTGATTTTTTTAGAGGAAAACAACAATAAACTAAAGAGAAAAGAAAGAAAAAGTTGAAATTACTCTACGTTATCTCATAATTGTTTATGATTCATACTCACACAAAAAATTGTTTGGTGATAAAAATCTAGGAGCCCAAAAACACAAGTGAATCACCCAAAGAAAGTTCAAAAAATTTGCGGCAAAATTCATCATCATTAATTTCTTTGTTTGGTTCATATAGACTATAAGAGCTTACCAGTGAAGACTAGATGAAAAACTCTGAACAAAAAAAAAAATAAAGACTATAAGAGATTATCAGTAAAAACCTTAATTAAACCTACGACAATATTTGAACAAAAATTATGAAATGAAATTAGTACAAATTAAAGCTCTAATTTACCATGTTGGCTGCTGTTTGTTGCTACTCCTAAATTTCGTGGAATGATCGATTGATTGATCTTGGAGCCCAAAAAACACAAGAGAAAGTTCAAAATTCATCATCATTTTTATTTTTTTTGTTCGTGAAAAACTTTGAACAAAAAGTTAAAGACTTTGAAAGAGAGATTAAGGAGTAAGAGTTTACCAGTCAAAAAGTGTTATCTTGAACCTCAAAAAACACACGTGAATATCCTAAATAAAGTTCAAAAGATTTGTGACAAAATTCATCATCATTAATTCCTTTTTTCGGTTCGTGAGAAACTTTGAACAAAAAATTGAAGATTGTAAGAGCTTACCAATCAAATCCCTAATTACGCGAACAACAATATTTGAACAAAAATTATGAAATGAAATTAGTACGAATTAAAGCTTTAAATTTTCATGTTTACTGCTAGTTGTTGCTGCTCCTAAATTTCGTGGAATGATCGATCAATTGATCTTGGAGCCCAAAAAACACATGTGAAAGTTCAAAAATTTTGTTACAAAATTCATCATCATTATTTTTTCTGTTTGATTAATGAGAAACTTTGAACAACAAAAAATTAAAGACTTTAAGAGAGAGAGATTAAGGGGTAAGAGCTTACTAGTCAAAAGAGGAGACAGAAGCATGATCGGAGGATTTGTCTCACACACACACACACACACACACACACACACACAGAGACACACAGACACAGAGAGAGAGAGAGAGAGAGAGAGAGAGAGAGAGAG
>JAYMTA010005927.1:0-10898 GCA_036897625.1 Pelargonium cotyledonis | reverse complement strand
ACCGTTAAGCGAAAACCTCGGATGTGTGTCCCGAGGACCGCCTCCGGCGTGAGAATCAGGATCTCCACACAAATTTGGTAATTGAACTTTTGAAGATTTTCGACGAACGTTCGAGTAAATTCGTAGAACGCACGAAGATCAACGAAGAACACTTGAGAGCGTTTACGTGATTTTTGAGTTTGAGAGTGAATTATGAAGTGAGTTTACCTCTTGGTGGAGGGCTCTATTTATAGGCCTCCACTTACCAGATGATGTGGCGACGCACGATTGGTTGAGAAATATGTGGGGCCCATTAGTAGTTTTAATGATGTGTTTGTGAGAGAAGTTTTGGGAAAAGTTGTGAGAGAAGTTGTGAGAAAAGTTGTCCCACTTGACTTGAATTTCTAATCAATTTGACTAGACGTTTGACCGGATTCCAAGTTTTGACTGAGATGACTGGGATTGACCAATGTTGACCGGAGTAACTGACATCGATTTGATGATCATTTTAACTTCAAGTGTCATGCGTTGACCCGATTAACTTGATCAGACCTTTATTCAAGACCGACTCAAGGTTGACTACAATTGGCTTTAACTGATGACATGGCATGCATTGCCACGTGTCGTCTCTTTGTTGGCTGAATTTATTCTGATTTTTTGTGTATCATCAAGAATGTAATATATAAGTTTACTTGTGTCCCACATTGGAAAAATGAAGATGTGATGAAGTTAGTAAAGTCTATATAAAGTGCACATCTTGTTTGCTATTAGCTAATGTGAAATACTGATTGTTATAATTATTGCTATTAGTTATTTTTGTTAGATAATAGATGATTTTTTGTAATCGAAGGAAAATGAGAGGGCATTCTAGCTAGAAACAAGTAGATAGCTTAAAATTGTAAGAGTTATGAGGTGGCAACTCCTAGTGCTTCCTCACCAACTTTAACACATATATATGTTGATTTGACTAAGTTCATGAACTTTCAGTTTTAGTTCAATAGTGTTTTTATTAACCAAGTTAAATCATATTGTATAGACGGGCTAAATAAATATGAAAAATATCAAGACAAATTGGGTCAAGTGGTTTAAACATTTCGAATTCTATTTGAAGTCTCGGATTTGAGTTTTCCCGCTTACGGTATGAGATGAGTTATTTGAGTTTAAATGAAAAAAACTATTTATTGTTGCTCAACTGATAAAAAGAATGTGAAAGGCAAAAGTAAATTAAAAATACAGCCATATGTTGACATGAATTCAATAGTATGACTACTTTTATCATGCTATTGATTCTCTAAAATTGTAGTGTTTTGCTATGTAGAAGTTGCAACCATGAAAAATCTAGATGATTGTCCCTCTCATCACCACCGCACCAGTCCCTACCCCAGACCTCTACCTTTTGTTCATCGACCTCCCTGACATGTGCACAATGTGATATATATATTTATAAATTTTTATCACCTTATTTATCTTAAATTTATCTCAAGTTTTCAAAAGTTTAAACGCAAATGAGAACACGACATGTGGCGCCTGAGCGCCACGTCACCAAGCTTATAAACTCTGAATCCCGACCCAAAGTCGCATTTTTAAGGCACAAGGCCAACCCATGGTCGCCTCCGAGTCCGTCGACGACATCCAACGTCGCTCGGCGGCGCCCAAGTCTATTGTGCACGCCCAACGCCAATGGTCGCCTCCGAGGCCATCAGGGACATCCAACGTCGCTTGGCGGCGCCCAAGTCCATTGTGCGCGCCCAACAACAATGGTCGCCTCCGAGGCTATCGACGACATCAAACGTCGCTCAGCGGCACTCAAGTCTATTGTGCGTGCCCAATGCCAATGATTGCCTCATAGACAACCCAAGGGCCTCCTAAGTCTCCATATGGCTCCCAAGGCACCAAAAATGCTCCAAGAGAGGAGGGTGTTCGTAAGAGACACCATGTCTGTCCAAAACACCATCTCCGTAAGAGACATTCATTCTCCTCCCAAGCCGTGCTCCTCCATGCCCCTTCCTTCTCAAGCCTCTCTTGAATCATCCTTCAACTTCCTAACCCCCCTTAAGTTCCAAAGACTACCTTGTTGTTCCTCGAACCCATCCAAAGGAGGATGTGTGTCCGTTCGAGACACCACGTCTGTAGAGTACACCATCCCCTCATCCTTCTTCCTTCATATTGGTCAATCCAACCTTAAAAGTCTCCTCAAGCTTACCATTCATTTCCCTCACGTCCCTAGACGATCCACAAGCTTCCCCTCGGCTCCAAGGGCCCGAAGCCCCATCCAAGAACAAGTGGTGTCCGTACGAGACACCAGTTGCTCCTCATTGGCCCAAAATTGTCCCATATACGTTCACTTGCTTCCCTTCCTCATCCAAACGTTTCCAACAAACTCCCCAAACCCCATTTGTTCATCAAATGCATCTACAAGCACCACCAAAGAGGATATGTCTGTACGAGACATCAAGGGTCCGTAAAAGCCACCATGGTGTCCGTACGAGACACCTCCTCCTTCCCTCTTAGCCAAAAACTTCTCATCCTTGTCCAAAGATGTCCTAAGGCACCCCAAGGCTAACCAAGGTCATCATAGTTCATCCCACAGATGGCCCGAGCATCCGTGCCACATCCTTCTTGTGGCGTCTCAGAAGCGTCCCGGTCCATTCCAAAGCTCTCCGAGGTTCCTCTTGGATGTCCCATACTCCCTCAAGCCCATCCGGATAAGTACGAGGTCCCTCTAAGCGTGCGTGCCTCGATCCCACAGATCCATGGCTTATTCGGTCGTCGTCCGCATAAGCCATCTGCGAATCCATGAGCGTCCGCTGTCCATCCAAGGTTATTCGCGAAAACGCGCTTGTCCATCCGCGCATATGCTCGACCTTCCGCACCCGTGCGCCAACACTTGACCATCCACGCCCGTGTGCCCGCGCTCGTCTTTCCGCCATCCGTCCGGCCTCGTCCACAAATTCGTCTAAGCCATCCGCTTCGAGATGACCCTAGCTTGGACCATCATTGGAGTCATCCTGAACACTCATTAGCGCACCTCATCACTTCGGTCACGCTCTAGCCACCTCATGGGCTTGGAACCATGAACCGTATGACACTGGCTTCCAGGGTCCTAATCGCCGGCTCTCGGCTCGCGGGACAGCACGAGGGGTCGGCCACACCCGATCTGTGTGCAACGCGCCAATTAATCAACCAAAGTCAACCAAGATCCAAAGCTTCCCAAGTGGGGTACACTTTGATTTCGGCCAATCACACGGCGATACGTGGCACTCCAAAGGAGTTAATATAAATTCCCTTTCTCACAAAGAGAAGGGGATCCTTTCGAGATCTCTCTCATTCTCTCAATCTAATTTCTCTCTCTTAAAGCTCTAGAGATCCCTTGTGATTTTCCCGAACTTACTCTCACGCCTGAGGCGGTGTCCTAGATCCACAACCCCAAGTCATCGTTCTTTGGGGTCTTGGTTCTCGCAGGCGACATGTATCAAGAGCTCAAGCATCCAGCGTCACCAGGCTACGTGGATCGACACATCCTCACCAGACTTAGAATATTTTAGGTTCCTTAGCATGCGTGGACAATAAGACTGAACACATCATTCGTTTAGTGTGCTTGCGTTAATCCCCGGTCAAAACAGCTGCATTAGCTAGTTCTACTTTCGGCTAGCGGGAAGACGTGAGGGGTCAGCCACGATCGACCGGCATGCAACGCGCCAATCAGTAAACCAAAGTCAACCAAGATCCAAAGCCTCCCAAGTGGGGTCCACTTTGATTTCGACTAATTACACAACAACATGTGGCACTCCATAGGGGTTAGTATAAATTCACCTTCTCACAAAGAGAAAGGGATCCTTTTGAGATCTCTCCCATTCTCTCAATCTACTTTCTCTCTCTAAAAGCTCTAGAGCTCCCTTGTGATTTTCGCGAACTTACTCTAACGCTTGAGGTGGTGTCCCGGATCTACAACCCCGGGTCATCGTTCTTTGGTGTCTTGGTTCTCGCAAGCGACAGGTATCAAAAGCTCAAGCATCCACCATCACCAGGCTATGTGGATTGACACATCCTCACCAGACTTAGAATATTTTAGGTTCCTTAGCATGCATGGACAAGAAGGCCGAACACATTATCCTTTTAGTGTGTTTGCGTTAATCCTTGGTCAAAACAGGCGCATTAGCTGGTTGAATTGCCGGGAACATTTGTCCTCGCAGGCGAAAGGTATCAATAGCTCAAGCATCCAGCGTCACCAGGCTACGTGGATCGACACATCCTTACTGGACTTAGAATATTTTAGGTTCCTTAGCGTGCATGGACAAAAAAACCAAACACATCATCCTTTTAGTGTGCTTGCGTTGACCCCCGATCAAAACAGGCGCATCAACGTGTTTTAGCTTATTTTATCTTTCTTTATTAGATTTGATAGTGTTTTCTATACCTTTTATATGTATTTCAGGGATATTAGAATGATTGGGAAGAGCTTTGGAAGAGTTTTGAGCACCGAAGTACACGTCTAGCAGCATCGTTGGGTGACATGGTGACATTTAATAGTGTTGTGATATTTAATATGTTGCGTCACCTTACGCAACGTTGGGTGACACGCTTTGAGTGACATGGTGCTCTCTAAGGTTAGACGTCACGACATTGGGAAACACAAACTTCTACTACATCCAAAGTTTGTTTTTTGCTTCTCACCTTTGATGTTTGCACTTGGATGTCACGACCTTTAGCTTCAAGATTGTCTTGTAATGAAATTTTGAATACCTACATGATATTGGAATTGTGTGTCTGATCACTCGTAGGAATGCGTGAGAAATCCTTTACACCTCTTGGTGTGACTCTAACAAGTATACTGATGTCGACATCGTAATATAGGATGGTGAAATCCGAGTATCGTATCGACAGAGGCAAATGCTAGTGGTGTACTTGGTGATAGTGTTCTAGTCTAGGAAAGCAGATTAACAATATTGGGGGAATGGTGTTGTATGTATGCTATGGTGAGCATGCAAATATAAATAAAGGAACGAATTGATGAGCATAAGAGAGAATAGAGATGATACCTGGAATTTGGAGAAGACGTGAATCAGGATATAGTTGATATTCACGAGTTTGATAGACTTATCTATTCTATCTAGTGCATTGAGTGTCGATGTAATCACCCATGCCCATTTTTACACACGATGTCCTTTGTAGGTCTCATTCATAACTTAAGGTGAAGATGTCATTCTCGGGTTACGCCTAGACATCATTTACGCCCCATGCATACTACTGCAAAGGAGGTCACGCATACACATTAACATGATGCTCGACTCTCATATGGGCATGGAGTGCTCATGAAGAATTAGCCATCTTCCGAGTCACCTCCACTAGACGGTTCGATCCGCATGCTCCACCATATGGTCAAGGTGTTGATCGTGTGCTATGATCTGAGTTGTGGGTGATAAAGCCACCACAAGGCTTTGCACCCAAAGATCTGCCTTAACCCCCTAGCTTCAACTTAATGCACATAGGCAATTAAATAGAGTTATCCATCGCCCCACAATCAACTACATCCCTATCACTTAGCGATTAGTTGATCATGGTCATGACGTAGACGGAAACGACATTCATCAACATAATTAATTTAAGCATGAAATTAACAATTAACACAAATAACAATAACAGCATGAACATAAAAATGAACAATTAAATATTGCAATTGTAATTAAACTAGAAATAATAGTATTCAATTAACCAAAACAACGAGGGGGTGATCTCATAATCAAGATTCGACGATGATCTACCGAAATACCCTTGAGTGTAATCCAAAATAAATCCAAAACAATAGTACAAGTGTGAATAAATAAGAAAATAGATCAAGGCGAACGTGGTAGAGGCTCTAGAACTGAGAATGGAGGTATGAAGATGATGTAGTAGTGGTGAAAAGCTTAGAAAATCGAACCCTTAGCCCCAAAATCGAGCCTCTATTTATAGAAGCTCCAACAGATTGGCGTCGTAACGCTAAGTGCCGATGTCACGACGCTGCAATCGTTGACGGCACCGTAGATCACGCTGTTGAGCTGGTGACACGCGTCTTGTCTTTGTTCCAAATTCAAATTTGGCGGACTTTCGGTCGCCATGACACAGAACTCTTTCTCTATTTTTAGACTTTCAACTTTGGTTTTCACCCCCCTTTATGCTCGGGCTTATTCGAGATACCATGAAAATCTCCAGAATGCTATAATAAGCATTTTGGGCACAAATAAGCATATAATTGCAATATATCACCAAAATTAACCTAAAGTTGAGTTTTGTTACATTTAAGTACAAGGAAAAACATTTTGGGTAATTCCACACTCAAATAAGGGCAATTCAAATGCAAAATGAGAGCAACAGGGACAGCTATGCTGGGTTGGTTCATTCTTGGTTTTTTTTTTTTTTTTTACACTTCTTTTCTTCTCATCCCCCTTTCTGTAGGAATCAAATGCTCCTTTTCTTTCCTTTTACCATTTCCCACCTTTTTCTTTTTCCTCACCCTTTTTTCACTCTCACAGGCATATTTCATCTTAAGTTTAAAATTACTAACAAGCATTCAAACAGTATACTTTTTCAACTTTCAAGCTCAAAACATCACAACACAATTTCAAACATAAGAATTTTCCAAAACACAAAATCATGCATTCCTACGCTAAGAAAACATGTTCCCACTTCTTCAAAGAAAATCAACATGCATCAAAAGAAAATAACAATCAAATTCCATCAATTTCAAAATCATATATTCAATTGAGAACCTCAATCTAAACACAAACATGACATCAAGCAAAAATATAAAAATCAAAAAAATCATTTTTTTTTAAAAGTTAACTAAAACTAAAGCAAAACTAACAAATAAATAAACTACAATATGTCCTCCAAACTTAAACTTAACATTATCCCCAATGTCAACTGAAGCTTGGAAGAGCAAAAAATAAAAAAATAGAAAATAATAAAGCAAATAACAAACTAAAATAAAGTGTACCTACGGTGAGCGGACGTGCTCAACCATCAATGTACTCACCATCATCATCATTATTTTTGCTCTCAGCTTTCTCGTGTATAGGATTAGATTGTGGGAGCAAAGAGGGTAGCACACTCCATTTTTTTTCCTGATATTTCCTAGCCATAGAATATAAATCAAAACTACCTAAAACTACCGAAAATGCAGTTCCAAATTAATGGATTATTTCCCACCACACTTTTATTTATTGTCATTTGCTCAACAGATGAGTCCTAAATATAGGAGCGCACCAATGTACCCAAAGGGGTCTTGCCTCAATCTTTCTTGAAGTCATGACAAAGTTCATACCTCCCTCAAAGCTTTGGCGCCCAAATTTGAATCATGTTGATAATGTGATTGGCACACTTTGTAAATATCCCAAAGCCTTGCTTCTTTTCTTAAAACTCTTTCTTTTTCTTTCCAGCCCAAATGGTCGACTTTTTTTACCCAATGCAACTTCCTCAGATTGCCAACACCCAAATTTTTAATTATAACATTGACATAATGATTTTTTTTTATATTTTTATTCATAACAAGTTCACATATTTCAACATCCATTAACGCATAGGCAGTATCTAAGAATGGGCAACTCAGGATAAAAAAGCAACTTGCAATCCTCATCGTAGTCAACCACAATAAAGTCAGCGTGAAATATAAAGCCCGGCCCAACCCCAACCAAAATGTCTTCCACTACCAAATTTGGGCTTATAATAAGTCTATCCGCTAGTTGCAACATCAAGCCAATCTATTTCATTTTTCTAAAGCTCAACCTCCGATAAACCAATAAGGGTATTAGATACACTCCAACAGATGTAGGAACACCGAGCTCCACATCGCCGCACACTCTCCGTTGGAAGAGGTGTTCGGTATAAGCCCGACAAGATCGCTTGGTATCCCAGCCTTAATTGAAAATCGAATGATGTGCGGCGTTGAACCGCTTATATACATACATCTGGAGCCATCACTCATCTTTAAGTCCACAAACCAAAATTGGTCACACAATTTTATTTTACGTTTAACCAGAGATTGGGCAAGTGATTGGGTACACCTGAGTGAAGGAGTTCGACAACCTCGTGCGCCCGGTATAATAATATGTACGTAAAAATAAATGACGGAAACATCCATGCATAAATTATTTACATCAATATGAGCAAACTAAGCAAGTACTACGCTCCGCCAATTAACCATGACATGCAAGCATGCAAATATGAATTTGCAAAAATACGTTCACGAATATTTACAACACATGTATTTGCGAAACTAAATGCAATATGCATGCGAAATAAATTAAACGTGCAATAAAATACACTAACTACCCAAATCTCGCATGCACCCACAACCCGACAAAATAGCATGCAAATAAAATAATGGGTCACAACTATCGAAAAACCCTCGATGGAATCGAAAGTGCCCAAGCTGGTCGGACGGTTTAGCTTCCCGCCAAAGCTCTCAGATTTCGACTAAGATGTCCCTTATATGGTAGTTGATCGCTCGGACCGATTCAAACCTTTTTTCGAAGCAAGACTAAACTCAAAAATCTTTTTTGGTTTTTTTTGGAAATGGTCAAGCGATCAATTTTTGAACAAAGCGTTGCAACATAACAACAAAAATATTTTTTGATTTTTTGATTAAATCTGACCAAGGGGTCGAAGCACGCAACGAAAATAAAATAAATCTTCTTTCAAATGTTTGCTTCAAATGGCTGGGGTGGCCGAGACACAACAACAACACATGAAACAAAATCTTCTTGTATTTTCGGGTTTAAACGGCCAAGAGGCCGAACACAACAACGACGCACTAAAATAAAATATTTTTGTTATTTTCGGATTTAAATGGCTGAAGGACCCGAACACGACAACAACGGCAACACAACATATCACATATTTACAATAATGAATTGAACACGAATACTCACAAGCCTAAACTAAGCACATGTTGACATTTACGATTCTACACTAACATATTAAGATAACTAACATGCTAAAACGAACTACAACATCAAATGAAAATTAACTACGCTACACATATATTTAAACTAACTATAACTCGCTACTCTAACCTATGCCCGTAGGCCACATGTTATCCCGATCCAACCAAGATTTATAGCCCAACAATAACAAACGGAATCCAAGTCACATAATCTAACCCATAACTAAAGCTAACTAAACATGCACCTACACACTAAAGCCCACTGTACTGATCCAATAATTATGACCCAATAAAATTGATTGCCCAACAATAATTAGCCCAAACTAAATCTATCTCGCATCATCATTATTAATATATATTAACGAGCACCTTGAGTGCTAATGTGTCATTTCCTTAAATTTTAGAATTATTTTTATTTGGTAAATATTATCACCTAATTTCTATTGTTATTTTTCATAACAGTTTCTTCTTTTGCACCATAATTACAGTTTTTTATTACAGTTTTTTTCAGTTAATTTTTTTAGCTTTAAAACATTCAGTTACATAATATATTGTAGTCAATAACTATACTTACAGAAACATTTTTTGGTATTTGATTTGCTTAACTTCCTATAATTCTCTCTTATTCTTTCTTTTTGTTTTATTTTGTTTTGCTTTGGTTTTTAATTTTAATACGGTTCTATGGGTTTTGCTGAACTTCCTATATTTACAGAAACATTCTGTTTTGTTTTGCTTATTGATGATATGCTTATTGATGCTTGACTATTTTGTTTTGCTCATTGATGATATCCATTTATAAATTTCAAATATTCTATTTTTTCTATTTGTCACATTTTATGATTTTGAGTTTGTCCATTTATAAATTTCAAATTTTATAATGGCAATTTTTCCATTATACTTTTATATTGGTCTAATTTTTTTTAATCAAATATCTTCTATCCCATAAATTTTTATAATTATTTTATAACCATTATCCTTTCTGTGCACCGCACAGGTTTTATGTCGTAACTTATAATTTACAGCATATATAATCAATTTGATATCTTAACAAATAAAATAGTCATTTGCAAGTTTGGATAATATTTCTAATAATCAATTACTATTATATTTTAATTTTAGAGACAATGATCATTTTGGTATCAAAGTTTGATCAAATAATCTAATTAGTACTCAATTTGAAATTTTAGCCTATTTCAGTCTATTTCGTACGCAATCTTAAGTTTATATAGTTTAAGTAGTATCTACTCTAGCACCGTTATCTTTTTCATCCATTTTATCATAAGTAGGCAATATATACAAGTGATGTGGCGTCACATACGGTGTCTTACATGTAATAATTAAAAATAAACAAAGCAAAGAAATTAAAATTGATCGGAAAAATGTGCCACACATATACCCTCATTTGATTGGAAAAATGCGTTCAGGTTTCATTTGTTCAAGAAATCCAATCCGATCTAAAGATCGATGAGATTTTTTTTGGATTGAAGTTCGGATGCTAGCAAATTCAAATCCAAATTGCTAGCCATATGTTACCGTACATTTATGCAGAATCATTTGATTGAGGACGGTAATATATTTTTTATGTCCTAATTTGGCTAAAGACGGTAAGATTTAATCTGACAAATTTTCGTCATAGTTTGCAACTTATTTTGTAGTCAAATTTGATTTTAAAATCATGGATTATTTTTAATCTTTTACCTTATTTTATTCTTAATTTTATTACATATATCACTACAAAAAAAATTACAAATCACACTAAAATAAAATTTGTGACAGAATATTTTTCGTCACAAATTGTGACAGAATTCAAATTTTACGTCGTTTATACACATTTGTGACATAAATTTTAGTCAGACACACCTTTGTGACAAAAATTTCTGTCACAACCACCTATGATAATTAAAATAATAACAAAAGTATTCTATCACAAATTAGATTTGGTAACTAAAATCTACATATTGTGACAAAAATTTCCGTCACATATTAAATTTTTTTT
>JAYMTA010005926.1:0-10898 GCA_036897625.1 Pelargonium cotyledonis | reverse complement strand
GCTGGAGCGTCGCCGGATCTTCTCGGGTTCACCGGAGAAGACAATGATTTTATTTATTTATTCTTTTTTTCAGTTAAGGGGCTGTTTGGGTGTAAAAAAAAATCACGTAAGGCTATTTTTTTCACTAAAGGGTAAAACAGACTTTTCACATACAAACCATCTAAACTCCTGGTAAAAGTTTTAAAAACCAGCCTCAAATAATTATGTGGTACTTACTTAAGTTCTAAGTACTCGAGATAAATAGGCGACAATCACCTAATAGCCATCTGCATTTTGCCCTTTAATATACAAACAAGAAATGGTCTCCTAATCCTATCTAGATATTTTTAACAATTAAAACGACGTGTCGCCGATTCTTTACCCCTTAAAACCCTCCAGTTTAATTTTTTTTTATTTTTTTCTCAATGAAAAATAGAAGCCACTAATTTTATTTCCGAATTATTTATTTATTTATTTGAAGCAAGCATGACGCCAAAATAAACCCAAAGATAGTCTCTTTTACCAAAACACCATTTTCTCTGTTTCAGAGACTGTGCTTCTGAGAGAGGCTGTGAGGTCTCTGAGAGACAGAGAGAGAGAGAATGGAGATTGCGATTCGTGGTAGAGTCGCTCTCACGCCTAATGAGCTCTTCAATACCAAAGCAGGTTCGTATTTTTTCTTCTTCTTCATGCTCTCAATTTTGTTCTATGCTTCATATTAAAAAGAAAAAATTGTGCCAATTGATTGTTGTTTTCGATTATTTGGATGAATTTGGAAAATTGTCTCATGGTTGATGTTAAATCTGAAGGTTTGTTTAATTTGATATTATTGGAGTGGGTTTGTGTTCAATTTCGAGCTCAGAGCTTGAGAAGTTGAATTCGTAGCTCGTGTCTTTATCAAGTTTTTTTTTCTTTTTCTTGTTAGGCGCAGATTTTCCCGGAAATTTTCTATTTGAGGTGAATAGAAACAAAAATGAAAGAAAAAGTGCTTAACTTGTGTTGGAATAAGGATTTATTGGGACATGCACCGAATGACCGAATTGTTTTTTTTTTTTTTTTTGGGTGCAATTGTGTTGCTTGATAATGTTATTTGCTAAAACTTTGTTTTGTGTAATTATATGGACAGTTGGTGAAGAAAATGCACATTATTTCAAATTCTAACTCAAGTATTTAATAGAGGCACGGGACCTCGATTCATTGTTGTTGTTTTTTTGTAAATGATCCTTGGTGTTACTTCAGTCTATTTCACAGCTCAAATGTGTTCCTAAACCCACCTATAGTAGCCAATGGGTGAAGAAAACGAAACATTATTTCTGTTCTAGCTCAAGTACTGTTGTTAATGCTAGTTATAGTCGCTCGAGACCTTGATTACTTGCTTCTTCTTTTTAGTGGATATTTTTGGTGGTACTTCAGTCCATTCCCACTCAAATGTGTCCCAAAACCGGCTTATAGTAGCCAATGTACGAAGAAAATGAACATTTTTTCAGTTCTAGCTCAAGTGTGTAATAGGGCAGTTGTAAACTTGTAGTGCTAGTGTTAGTCGCTCGAGACCTCAATTATTTGCTGCTTTTTTGTTAATGATTCTTGGTGTTACTTCAGTCTAGTCATGTCAAATGTGAATGAGAGCCAAAAATTAACATTATTTCAGTTCTAGCTCGAGTTTTGTAATAGGGCAGTAGTTGTGAATGATTCTTGGTGTTGCTTCTGTCTATTCCAGTTCAAATGTGTCCCAAAACTTGCCTATACTGCCCAATGGGCGAAGGAAATGAACATTTTTTGTCAGTTCTAGGTCAAGTGTGTGATATAGGGCAGTAGTTATTGCTAGTCATAGTCTCTCGAGACCTAAGTTACTTGGTGCTTTAATTTTGATTGATTTTTGGTGTTACTTCAGTCTATTCTAGCTCAAATGGGTCCCAAAACCCGCATGTAGTAGCTTGGGTTAGAGATTTTGTTTCATTAATGATTTGGTTGTATTGTAGTCTTTGATAAAAAGTCATTTCACCCTCTGTGGTTTTTGTTTGATGCATATAGTCTTGTATGTCATGGAGTATTATCGTTTCTGTTTCAACATAGTGTATTTTCTTGTATGTCGAAACAGTTTCTTGCATGTCTTTTAAAAATAAAATAAAAAACAAATTTCTTGCATGTCTAGTAGCCCTGTTCTATACATTTCAAACACAATTAAATGGTCAAATTTCTGGCGATTTCCATGTGCCCTTGCGGTTCTACCTCTCTCTTGTTCGCTAATTTTGTTCTTGAACGTGGTTTACGATCCAACATGGCAGATTCATGGCCATGTCTTCGTTCTCTAATTCCTTTTATCGCTGTTCACTTGGAGTTACGGATCTTTATTGATGATGGTTTCCTAATATTTACTACAGGATGTGTATATTCTCTCTATAGAGGGCCGTGCACCTTGGGTCGTTCTATTCCCAAAGCTGTATGTGCAACGGCACCGGGTAAAGGAGGAGGTGTGTTAGACAAGCCAATTACTGAGAAAACTACCCCTGGTCGTGAGTCTGACTATGATGTGAGGTACGGACACAGTTTATTGTACTCTTTTTTGCATTTTAACATAACATAAAAACATTACTCGTTCATTTTTCAGCAAGTGAGTTGTTTTTTTAATCATCAGAGACAATTTTTGAAGGAAAGTGTAGACAGACAAACATTAAGTAAATGCATGTGAATTGGAGATACCAAATTGAATTAGGTGGTATGTGGTTAAGTTTAGAAATTGCATGTAAATTCATATATAGACGACTTGGTTGTGTGCAATCTTAGGTGGATATATGACGAGGAGAGGCAAGAAAGATAAGGTCATATGATAGGGTTAGGAGTAACACTGAACGTGATGGTAGTAGCTTATTATATACTAGTGATATATGGTGCTGATGGTAGTAGCTTATTATATACTTGTGATATATGGTGCATGAGTCTGCCAAAGAATAATGGGCTCATACTCAGCCAAAGCAATGAAATGATGTCATCTCATTAATCAACACTAGTGCTCAGCTCAATCGCATTTGTGACACACACACACACACACTATAATGTGATCATATAATGAGGAATTCTGTGGAGTAGAGATGACAATTCGGTTTGAAAAGGTCTGGCCCAAACCTGGCCCGCATGTGTTTCAGGTTGGGTTGGGTTGTAGGTTTTACATAGAAGGGTGGAGATGTGGGGTTGCCCGATCGGACCCAAAATTCAATTGGGTTGCCCAAACCCGCAAAAAATGCGGGTCAGATTTTTTGTGTTTGTGAGTTCACATCCAAATTGTCAGCTCTACTTTGGAGCATAAGCATATCCCCAAATAGTCGAATGAAGGGGTTTAGTCGTTTTCTTGTATTCTTTTCATTTGTATTTCATGTAGAAACATTCTTTCCTTCGTTTCTCTGATTAGATGTTTTGCCATTTAGCGAAGAGAAAGAAGCATTAATATTTAGTACTATGCACTTTCTTTAGGAAATCGAGGAAGATGTCTCCCCCATATCGTGTAATGCTGCACAACGACGACTTCAACAAACGGGAATATGTCGTTCAAGTTTTGATGAAAGTGATCACCGGGATGACCGTCGACAACGCAGTGAACATAATGCAAGAAGCACACCACAATGGATTGGCTGTGGTGATCATATGTGCTCAGGTTGATGCTGAAGAGCATTGTACTCAGCTTAGAAGCAATGGACTTCTGAGCTCGATCGAGCCAGCGAGCCGTGGATGCTGAAGGGAGAAGCTTTATGCGGTTGTGTTGCTGAAGAGTATTGTTAGAATAGTGAGTGCACAAGTCACTAGTGCCTATATATATTTGTTAAGAATCGAAGGTCATGTTGTTAGATATAATATATTGTGCACAAAAGTCACTTGGTGCCTATTTATATGAAAGTTTCCTCTTACTCATCTTGTGGTCAAATTGAAGACAAGAGGGTGGTATGTGGTAGTAATATAAATATAAATTGTTACTATTTTTGATTTTGCATAATTATTGTCCTTTTACGATTTTAATGTCAAAATTAATATACTAGTTAAGAGAACCATGGGTCTCATTTAAAGAGTTCAAACAAGACACAATGATAATGTGAACTTTAATGGTATTCCACGCCTAAATATACCTTGGGAGAAATACAAAAGTTTAAATCATGCAATGATATACTTTTGTTATTTTGAATTTGATTGAGTTTCAACATATAACTCTTTAATTCATTTTTGAATAATCTCTCAATAACATATATCACTCTATTGACTTTGACTAAATTTAATCAACGGTAGAAAATCTTTTGACCCAAAGAATAAAAAATCATGAACTATTTCGATTTTTCTGAAATTCATGACAAAAACAGTGATTTTATGAAAATTATGGGACCGTTTTGACTGTTTAGCTTAAATTAAAGGAGTTGATGGCAAAAACTATTTGACCAGCTATGATAGTTCAAGGATCGTATCAGCATTTATTTAATTTATAGGATAAGATCAGTTGAGACTTGATAATTCAAGAATAACACGCGTTTCACAAAAAGCTAACCCGAAAACACATTTATTGCATATAAGAAAAACAAAACCAAAAAGCAACAAGTGCTCGATATGAATTTTGTAGTTTAAGAGGATACCAAAAAAGTACTAATGAATTGACATATAGTGTAAATTAGTAAAAACTAAAAGCAACAATTTGGTCAGTGCACTGAAGAAGATACACCAACACACATCACAAACTGGCCCTGATCATGACAATTACATATTATAGGTTTTGAAACAATTTTCAGCAGTTTCATTAGCAAATCAATCCCGATGACCTAACCTTTGACGATGTATGAGACGAGGTTGTCTTCAAATTTACTAAACCAGCTTTCAGTTCCTGATGACAAACAACGATGAGGACTTAAATTATCAAATATATCTGGTTATTAACGCAAGATTGGATGCGTGCGTGAGCGTGCGTGAGCGTGCGTGAGCGTGCGTGAGCGTGTGAGAGTAGAGCTGGCAATTCGTACATGTTGTGCTAAAGGTTGATGGTGTGTTGCACGATCCAGCACGAACACTACACGGGTAGTAATCATGTTGAACAATTGAACACGAACACGACACGTTGAAAACAGTTGCTAAATGGACCGTGATGACACAGCTCCATACATTTCACACGATAGAACCAACACACTATCCAACACGTTTGGCACGACATGGCCCAACATGTTTGGTTACTTGTGTGTCGTACTTGTCACAACACGACTAATTAATTGTGTGCCTGCATGTTTTAAATGTCCAACACAAACACGACACGGTTACTAAATGTATGAGCCAAAATATGCTAATTTGTCCCCTAGGAGATGACACAATGGTCAAGACACACATCTCCATGTGGGAAGTCGTAAGTTCTAATTCAATTATGTCGGATGGGGTGGGATTTGGGGTTTACATGGGAGACCTGCCCCCTATTGTGCTCCTCAATTAGTTAGTTTTTTATATATAAAAAACATGCTAATTTCGTGTCGTGTTTGTGCTACGCCACGAATTGTCAGTTGTATGTGTGAGAGAGATTGGCATGTACCAAAAGCATAAAAGTTGCCACTCAATCCTACATAGCACCTACATATACTTTAAGATGGAGTTTGAGCTAGAATTTTTACTCGGGAATCAAGAATTAGATTGAGATTAATGTTTTTCATTCTTCATGTTTGGATTCTGACATTTGGCCATGAGAATGACTCGAGAATGGAAATATCATTCCCATTTCCGTTCTTGATTCACTCATTCCAGTCCCAAAAATACCTAAAACGACACATAATTCTTCCCACAATGCCTCCACAAAATCAAAATGTATATTTGTTAGTTGTTACGGTGTTATGTGAAGGTATCAAAAGAAATCTACTAACCTTAGATAAAAGTAGTGGAAAATCATTACTCCACCGTTGAAAGGAAAGACTGGATTCCAAAAATAATGAAAAGGACTCCACCAGCAAGGCCGACCTGTAACAAATATTAACAATTTTGACATTACTCTTATTGCTTCGTATATTTATGACCCGCGACTGCAACTCTGAGAAGGCAAAATTAAGTGATTTTTATTACAATTTTTTCAGATATTTGAGAGGCCAAGCTCTTCCCCCCAATTACAGCAGCTGTAGTGCACAATGCCTGTCCTCTGGAAAAAGAAAAAAGAAAACCATAATTAGAAATAGAAACAAATGTGTGATATAATATAGAATCATTACATGGAATATGAGATCTACGTCACAGACACTTGTAATTGCTAAACCTCATACCATAAAGATCATCTCGAGCAGTCTATTCACTCCTCTTATTGCTTACGACCTTACTCCAATGGACCATCTCAATAACATAAGTTTCAAAGACATTTTAAACAAATATACTTAATTTATGTTGTCTCCACAATATTCAGAACCCCTAACTAGAGGGTTCGCTACATGAATCTTCTTTTCCACTCCACCATGTCAACCATACTGCCTCCACTTCCCAACATCCTTTATCATATCCAGCTACCCACTTCCATGAGATGCCAAGTCTCACAATTTTGCCCCTTTCCCTAATTTTGCATTAATATCTCCACTCTATCATTTGCATTCATCTGTCTTAATATTCATGGTTTCAGCTAATATCCTCAATTTCTGTAGAAGTTATTTTGTAGTTAAGTTGTCTTGCTTGACTCTGAACGTAACATAACTAATATTGTTTTACTCTTATGTGTATCCATAGGATATATCATCAATGAGGTACAAGTCCATTCGCAGATTTCTAAGGGTACGCATGCATATCAGCATATAATGCACATAGCATGCAAGCACACACAAAAAGATTCTTCCATTGAATCCTAAGCCTTAACTGATCAAAACAACAATATTCATATCAAAGGAGAGACTTGTGTATATAACTTACAAAATTCCACCAAGAACCACACCAAATGGGTTCTCATCTGCAGCTAATCCAATGGTAGCCAACTGCATGGGTAGTTATGATTAGTGAAAAACTTTGATTCCGCAATAGTGAGATCTATGATATATCAATAATATCAGAGAATGATATATCAGAGTGAAGCTTACCTGGCTCTTGTCACCCCATTCACCAAAAAAATTAATGGAAAATGCCTGCAGAATAGACATTGTAGGTGGTGTTATGTAAATGTTGGGTTCAGGGAGTTAGTATTTGATACTAGGAGAAATATTGACCTTCAAAAAGATGGGTGAGAAAAACTGTAAGAGAAATGACCGCTTTTGCTTTTTCAGGTCATCATCATCCTTCTGTAACATAATAAAAACACAAGTATTAAAATTTTACAAACAAAAAGATTCTATGGATACATGCGGAAATCAAAAGATTGACATGCAAATGATATACCTTGCTACCCTCTTTGCTTTTAGTGCCGTTAGCCTTCTTCCAGTCAGCATCCTAACGATACCAGTAAAATGAAAATTAAGAGTGAAGACCACAAAACTTCAGCTGAAAGAAAGAAATTTACTGAAAAGGGAAAAACCAACCAATTCTGCTTCAACTTCAGCTAATTCGTCATCATCCCTGTCAAGTGAAGCATGATCAAACTCTAGAACAAGAACATTACACTCTAGGGATTTTAACAAGCTTTCTCATGTCTATACAAAAGGCAGTGTGTGTGTGTGTACAGGAAAGAAGATTAAAATAGAAAATTACCCTCCATCAGTAAATACATCCCACAGAGACCATAGCCCAAATGCAAAGAACAAGAATGTAGTAATGTGATGAGTCCATTTACGAGAGATCTGCATAATTTTAGGGCCACGGCGACAGGATAAGAAAGTAAGACAACTAGAAGCACAGATTAAAAAACATCTTAACAAACTCAAGATTAAAAGTTGATATGATAACTAATTGTCAAAGCAAAGCTTGGTTAAATGGCGCTGACAAAACTAACACACTCGAAATTATCATACAGTTAGACTCAACAACATCATTAGAAAATCCAAACATGGATCTTTACAGTGTTCTTTATGAATGCTTATATATTTGGACTAGGTGAACTCACTTTTGGGATATCATATATATCTTGGTCTCATACTAAAAAGTGAAAGGTCAACCTATTAGTTGGCTTTGGCCTTTACATTTATAACGGTTCCCCATCAGTGTCACTTATCTTTACTTTTCAACAGCCTCGACATTTTTAATGTGTTCCCTGGTGATTCACTGAAATTTGCACTAAATAATATATATGAACAGCCTAGCATTACAAATAGCAAGTAGAAAGCTTACTAAATTAGGAGCAGCCCAGCCAACAACAGCTGACAGAATGGTCATCACCTAAAATTGGCAAATGATCCCCAAAAAAAATTTAAGACATCAAAAATAAAGGAAAATGGCATCAAACTTGCAACCAAGTAAAAAATATAATAAAAAAAAGATGCACAAAAACACTTACAATTAGAGCCGATAGACAACCTGCTAAGACAAGTCTCCTTGGGTGGCGCATTGCCAAGATCTTAAAACAAACATCATATTGTCAGATAAGCAAATGGAAAAAGAGTATTTCCACAATGAATGCACAACGCAATTGATTTGGACAGAGAATCATATATTAAAAGGCATCAAGCCATAATCCATGTGACAAATTATGCTTGAACCATAAGTAAGACGAAATCTAGAGGCATGTAGTACAACAATGAAAAGAAATAGAAAATGAAAAGGGGTTTTTTTTTACCTAAAATACCAAATATATCTCATTAAATATTTGACAAGCTTCAATGTTATCCATCTCTTATGAAAATTACTAAATTCATCTCATAACTACCCCCACTAACATTGAAAGCAGTCATCAAATCTTAGCTGGAAAAAGTTAATCATTGCTCAACAATCAAACTTAATAACCATCAATTAGGAGAAATTTGAAAGCCTCAGTTTCCAGTTAGTCCTTTTACCCTTAATCCTACTCTTCAAGCTTAACATATACAAGTCAAACTGATCCTTAAGATAAGCTAAATTGATTTTTCAAGCAAAAAAAATACAAAGGGATGTACACAACCAAAGCAACATAGCATTTGATGTCTATATATTTTCGCATAAAGGACTCAGGTCTGTTGTAGAGTGTAGACAAGTGTGTAAGGGAAACCTTTCTTCAAGAACTGTCTATGATGCACGGACACTCTTATTCTCAACTTACCCATTTCCGATACATGTCCAACACATGGACACTCTTTCGGATACATATCAGACATTTGACTTTACATGTTCCCAAAAAAATTAATACTTTTTGAGCAAACACTTGTCCGACACCTTACGTATGCCCATTTTTTTTTTTTTTTCAAAAAATGAATTGATTGAACGCGTCCAACACTCTAAAACGCATTGACAAGGATGACTTTATTATGTAACTTATATGCGCACATATAAATGATCATTTATTACTATAAAATGTATTCTTAGCATGTGTGTCTATAAATTCATAAAAACTGTGTTGCTGTAATCCATGTCGTGTCTTGTATCTTGTACCCATGTCTATGCAACATAGAATACAACGATATGCTTCATCAGAATCACATGAAAAACAAATAAATATATATTGGACTAGAACTCCAGATCCAGGTGTTTTCTGGGGTTGAAATAGCCAGATTATAGAACAGAACATATATGGACAGAGCTACCAAACCTGAATATTAGACAATAAGAGAAGAATTGATTCCATGACCAAGTGGGCCTTTGGGAATCCAACCTTTTAAGCATAAACTTTGCCCTTTCAGTAGATAATTGCTACTACTACAAACTTTTAAATTCAATATAATTAGAATATATTCATTAACCAAAACGAAACGAGCCGATCTCTGGATTTGATACCCATAGCCAAATCATATTATATAGTAGTATAATCAAAAGTTCAACTTTCACCTAAACAATTTTATATGCAAAAATGCCAAAAACATAACATCACCAATAATTTCAATATTATACTTTTTAAAAATAAACAGTCAATACTGATTCTAGCTCATTTTCTCAATCCACCACAAAATAAACAAATCTAGCACAGGTTAATTACTTAATTACATTCAAAATAACAAAATAATTCATCAAATCAGAAGCTCAAAACAATCACAAAATCCAAAAAATATATATAACGATAAACAATATTCAAATCGTTCACTGACCGCAGCGGCGAAGAAAGTTTTGTCTCCGATCTCGGAGAGCACCGTCAGGGCAAGAGACTTGCTAAATCCCTAAATCGCCAAAGGAAACAACAAAACAATCACAAATTGGATGATAGATATTTCCAAAATCGCAAACAAAACAAACTCTGATTCATAATGGAATCCAAAATCAAATTAACCTGAACAAGCGAGGCCATGGTTCAGGTACGTGGTAGTGGCGGCGGCGGCGAGTCAGTGTCCGGTACCGATTCTCTCTGACTCACCACCAATGTCAGGCGAGTCACGAGCGAGTCTTTATTTTATATTATTATTTTATTGCTCCTCTTCGCTGAGTCGACTCGGTCGTTGACGATTAAACCAAATCGGCCAAAGAGAAGAGGACGAGAGGTAATTTTTGTGAGCTTATCGATTCCCGCGAGAGCGGAACGTTGCCTTAAAAAGAGGTGAAGCTTTCGGGTTGTACGGCTTTCGGGTCTGGATCCGGGTTTTTAAGGTTTATTTTTTATTATGAAAAGTATTTTATTTTAGTCGCTCAACAATTTATTTTATTTCTAATTTGTAACCAATTTGGTTTTCGCTCTAAATTTATCTCTAAACTATGGATATTGTTCCAATTTTTCTCAAATTATGCTATTTTATTTTCAAGCTTGTACAATCCATATGATGTCATTATATTATATTAATGTTATATTTTACTAGCTTATAAACCCGAACGTTGCACGGGTTGACTTGTGAAAATTTACTTAAAAGTGTATTAGTTCTTTTTATATATCTAGGTTTTGTAATTTATAAATTATAAAT
>JAYMTA010005925.1:0-10899 GCA_036897625.1 Pelargonium cotyledonis | reverse complement strand
TGAGATCGCGGTAAATGATTCGAAGACGAGAATCTTCGTGAAGGTAAAGAAGGCCTCGAGCAATGCCTCCGATAACTATGTAACGCTTCTCCCAATCAAGCTGTCCACGCTTGACCGGATCTGAATTTTTGTATCAATAGAGGATGCTAATTTAGTACCAAAAGCAACATCTATAATACAAGGATACACATATGTTGTATGAAAAACACACATACCAAAAATCATGTAATCAAGGCTTTTGTTAGGTACAAACTCGTAAACAAGAAGCCTTTCATCCGATTCCAAGCAGAACCCGAGAAGCCTGACTAAGTTCCGGTGTTGAAGCTTGGCCACTAAAAGCACTTCATTCTTGAATTCAAAATCTCCTTGTCCAGAATCCTTGGAAAGCCTTTTCACAGCAATGTATTGTCCACCAGAAAGCCTACCCTGAAAGTATATATATATATATATATATTTGAATGCAAAAAAATTAATGTCTGATCAGCTGAGAGAAAAATATATGTTCTTGTGAGTTGTGACTGTTTTTCTAGCTTATAATCACCTTATAAACAGCACCAAACCCACCCTTTCCAAGCTTATTTGCATCAGAGAAGTTGTCTGTTGCATCTCTGATAGTCCTGAAGTGAAACTGCAGAGATTCCACACTTTTAATTTCATCCACTGTTTCAAACCCTTTGGAATCATTACCTAAGGCAAAAAGTTGAATCAACTCTTCAATCATTCAATTTTTTCATTGAAATAATTTGAATCTTGAAATCAAATTTGAACTTACTTTCAACTTTCTCTCTTCTCTTTCTCAATCTTAAAAATACACAAAAGATGCCTAGGCTGATGCAAAATATCAGAACCACAGCAAAGGCAATAGGAACAACAATGACATAGATGGATAGAGATTTTCTGGTATGATCACCATTTCCTGCAAAAACACATTTGATTTTGATTGAGAATTGTGTGAACAACTAAATTCTGTAATAAAATAAGTATAGCTAATTAACTGGTTATACCTTTTGTGTCTGTATTGTTATTGGTTGATGGTATAGCCAGTTTGGTATCATAGAAAATAAATTTCTCATACTGATAAATACAACTGGGGGTGAAGCTTCTGCCTCCCATCTTTCCTGGAAAATTATCTGCCATCTCTTCAAATTCAGAACCCAAGCAATTGAGGCAGTCGAGCTGAGACAAATCAGGTGTGCACTGCACAAGTGCATATATGGTTCGAAAGCTCTCGACAGAGGCATTTCCAGTTGCAAACTTGGTAAGCGAACCACCCGACGCAGCTGTGTTGGCTAGGCTTTGCAACAAGCTGCTCAGCACCTCGTTGTACTTGTCCACATCAGAGGTCACATTAAATGGGTTCCACAGATCATATATAGGTCGATACTCCATAACACCAAAAATGTTGCGGTTGGAGTAGCGCAGCATGCACTTGTCATACCACACCATAGCCTCTTTCTGGTTTGGACATCTCTTGACGAGCTCATGTCTAGAGTCATTGAGGCACCTGTAGCAAGCTTCCGGTATAATGTCTGCTCTGCACATAGCTATTGCATTTACTGTGTTCGAGTCTTCTCCCGCGGACCAATTATAAAAGCCTCCATTGTATTGGGCTGTGGAAGGGAGGTTGGAGATGGAGGAGAGGACATGGTCGAGGTTGGTCTTGTATGCACTATTGGTGGTATAGTTTTCACCACCGCAAATATTATAAATAAAGCCAGGCTGAGCTGTGATGAGAGTAACAAAGTGTGTGGAAAGGCAGAGAAGGAGCAATCTTGAAGAAACCATGGTCACTATCAATTCTGTTCTTCAGAATGAAATGATGTAGTTTGGCTCTGGCACTAACCAACAATTGTACTAAATTTTTTTTCTTGATCGGCAACAATAGTAATAATTGATCCATCCACACCACTGTTTATGTCATGGGAAGTTCAAGATGATGTTGATGTGTTTGTCGAACCATACGATTTACTTGAGCTCAAGGCACAAGAAGACCTATTCTTTTATGTTAAAAATGTTTAATTGGTAATCTGATCATCTAAGGCCTGCATTTTTCTGGCTCATTTTTGTTTGATTTTTTTATTGTCAGCTTTGTTACTGTTTTTGTTTCTACTTATGGTTGGTATGACCAAAAGAAAAGAAATAAGGGAATGGAAGAAACTGAGGACTTGTGAGCTTGGATCAACATAACAATCCATAAAAAATAGCAAGTAGTGACTACACAGTTCAGTACAAGCTTGCAGCAAAAACAATTGGATTTGCTTAATAGTATCTTTGAACACGGGCGGCAGATGGTTGAGAGTGATTAGCTTAGGGACAAGCCAAGAAAACAAACAATGAGGTCACACCGAAACCGCGTAATTTGATACATATATGTACTCAGTTCATTATTGTGATAACAATGCTTGAGTTTTATAATAGGAATCTAAAAATTCAAACCATCATCCAACTAGGAGTGAAAACGATATGGTAACAAAAGAATGGAGATTTTGATTGCTGGAATTGGGGAGGCAGACTTCATGTCTTTCCTTTTGTTTTTTCCTGGATTTGGAATTCTAATCTTTGGTTCATCCACCTATTAATTCCAACATTTCACCTAAGCCAATTACCATTACTTATATCCACTGTCTAGTCAGAATTAGGGAGCGTGTACTGTCAAATTCTAAATTTGTTGGACTCATTAGCAATGGTTTTCACCAAAGAAAACCAAACTAGATTGATGTTTTCAATTGATCCACTTCTGTCACTTATATGTCACCATTTGAATAGGTTCAAGAAAAAAGTAGATATAACAGAACTTTGCATTTTCTTGTGATATTCTTCAAGATTTGTAAATAAGAAATCTTATCTTTGATCTTACTTATTACTGATGCGCTTTCTTGACTCGAGTTGTTTTTCTTACCCACATGTTAGGGTAATGGTGTTCCTACTCTATATAAAGATCTGAGCTTCAGCTTCATGGGCTTCCAATCCTTGGTCTTGCAAGAAATAACTTGACATTGACTGGAAATCCGAACATGAAAATGAGAATCTCAATCTTGATAGTTCCAAACACTAAAGAAAATTTGAATGATGGTATATTATAGTTCTGCATGCATGAATCAATGTTACCCTTTCATCTAGCTGAATTTGAATTTTTTTTTTTGCTAAAAAATGGATTGGCATTTATCATGTCAATGTTCATCATAAGAAATTTATGGTATTGAACTATATATATATATTATTTATGGATGCACGAAAAGAACTTCCATTTGAAATTTAGAGTGTGGATTACAAAAGGACTGTTCATAAGCCAAGTTCATGCATACATGTCACAAGTAACAAGACTGTAAAATGAGTTTGTACACCATAAATGTTAATGTGATGAACCTACTAACCCAACAAAAAAAATGTTCAAACAATCACTCATAACTGTAACAGTCTCGGTAAAATGATTACAATTGTGCATTCATCTTCCAAAAAGAAACTATTGATGAGGATATAAATCCGCGGCTGACCCCTCAATTGAAGACAATTGAACTGGTTTTATTATAAACTCGTCAGATCCCCAATTTGTCCTTGAAATATGCATAAGGACATATCTGAGTACTCCAGTGGCAGAGCCAGGATTTTTACCAAGAGGGGGCACAATTTTTTTTTAAAATTTAAAAAAGCATTTTATTTGAATAATTAAATTAATTAATTAAAAATAAAAAATAAAATGGGTTTGAGCTTTACCGTTATATGTTTTTTTGGGGCTTTATTGGTAGAGTTTGCTACTAGAAAAAATAAGATAGGTTGGGCTTAGTTTTCTAAACGAAAAAATAGAATGGGCTGGGCTTTAAGAGAAAAAGAAAGCTAAAGTATATATAATAAACAAAATCTTGGTCTATCAGCTACATTGTGCTGAATGCATAGCAAACCAATGTGGATGCACCTAATCATTTCACTCATTGAACTTGATCTCAGGATAGGATCTATCACATTCAGTGCTGTCCCTTCTCTCCAGTTCCTCCATGCCTGCACCATGAATTCAAAATTTATATGTTCATTATGTATAGTAACATAGTTATATGGATATCAGAAATGTATGTGTATAATGTCTTTATACTTGCAAAACTTAGGAGGTCTTCCACATTATCCCGATTGAGAAATGAATTATTTTTGTGACCACTCACAATCTCCAAAACCAACACGCCAAAGCTAAACACATCTGTTTTTACAGAGAAGTGCCCGTGCATTGCGTACTCTGGAGCCATGTAGCCACTGCACACACACATTTGTCATACATCAAACCAGATCAATGAGATTCAGTTTCAAATTTCAATCTAGGCTCTATAGTCTATAGTACTGATCATAGATGGTGATACTTACTAGGTCCCAACAACTCTACTTGTGTTGCCTTGAGTTTGATCCCTTATAAACAGCCTCGCCATCCCAAAATCTGATATTTTGGGGTTCATCTCTGCTTCTTACAAAATGTTGCTAGCTTTGAGATCACGATGAATGATTCTAAGACGAGAATCCTCGTGAAGATAAAGAAGGCCTCGAGCAGTGCCTCCTATGATTCTGTATCGCCTTTCCCAATCTAGATGCCGATGCTTCTTTGGGTCTAGCATTTTCAAATTAGCAAGCACATCAGGGACTTGTTACATCAATGTGCAAGACAATTATGACATTACATGCACAATCTTACCAAAAAGAAAGTGATCGAGGCTAGTGTTAGGCACAAACTCATAGATGAGAAGCCTTTCATCTGATTCCAACGAGAAGCCTAGGAGCCTGACCAAGTTCCGGTGTTGAAGCTTGGCTACCAATAGGACTTCATTTTTAAATTCCACATCCCCTTGTCCAGAATCCTTTGAAAGCCGTTTCACTGCGATATCTTGTCCGTCCGGAAGCTTACCCTGAAAACATATTGAAAACTGTCAAGCAGTCTGCAAATTAACACAACCAAATTGATTCTTGATCAAATGATGTTACCACCTTGTAAACAGCACCAAAACCACCTTGTCCAAGCTTATTTGCATCAGAAAAGTTGTTTGTTGCAACTCTAATAGTTCCAAAGTCATATTGCAAAGACTCCGCATTTCTAATTTCATCCGCAGCGCAGCCTCAGAAACTAAGTACAAACAAAAAGTGAGCCGAAAAAAAGTTAAAACCAAGTCTTTAATGCTTATAGTTGTTGTAGAACATCAGAAATTGACTTACTTTCAATATTTTTGCTTTGTTTTCTAAATCTTGAAAACAGGCAGATCCCGATACAGATGATTAGTACCACAGCGACAGCAACGGGAACAACTATGACAATTATGGATCGAGATGTACTATCCTTATTTTCTGCAAATCCCAAGAATGTAAGCAAATTGGTTAAGTGTTGTTCATTATACTAAATTTCAGAATCTTTAGTTTTCACCTTTTGTGTCTGTAACATTGCTCGCCGGGGAGGATTCCGGTCCAGAAAGTGGTGATGGCGATGGCGATCCGGTATCATTTGTAGATTCATAGAAAATATAATTCTCGTACCTAAGATTGCAGCTCGGCGTAACGAATCTGGCACCAACCTTGGCATCACAACATCCTGGAATCTCTCCAATAGCTCCGACCAGGCAGTTGTTGCACTCGAGCTCAGTCAAGTCAGGCGTGCACTGCACCAGCGCATATATTGTCTGGAAGCTGGTGAAAGATGCGTTTCCAGTGGCAAACTTGCGCAGAGAACCACCGGACGCAGCTGTGGAAGCCAAGGTGTTCAACAGATTGCTGAGTACGTCATTGAACCGATTCTCATCCGACACATTGTTTCGGTTCGACATATAAAACGCAGGGCGTGTCGCGACAGCTCCGAGGATGGAGCGGTTGGAGTAGCGGAGCATGCAGTTGTCGTACCAACCCATTGCCTCCTTCTGGTCCGGACATTGCTTAGTCAGCTCAATTGTTGAGTCGTTGAGGCAGCTCCGGCACGCCGCCGGCTTTACGTCTCCTCTGCAGAGCCCAATCACGTTGGCTCTGTCGGAGCTGTTTGCTCCGGCAGAGCGATTGTAAAAGCCGTTAGTGATGGAGGATTGGGAGTCAATTGGGGAGAGAGCGCGGTTGAGGTTTGTGCGGTAGGTGCTGTTGGTGGAGTAGTTGCCGGAGTGGTTGTCACAGACATTGTAGAGAAAGTTGGGTTGTGCTGTGTTGAGGGTTAAGAGATGTGTGGAGATGGGGAAAAGGAAGAGGAAGAAGAAGAGGGATGTTGAAGAAGACATGGTGGCAGGCACGGCGTGCGTGTTGTGTAAAAGGTGGGATCTGGAAAGGTTATGTAGCGGGAGACATGGTGACCAGACCAGAGAGACGACTAATGCGTTGATTGCTGGTGTTGATGGAAGCTGCCTAATCAATGGTTGAAGGGGTCAGAGGTCAGAACTGAGGCTTTATGGTTGGAGACAACCCAGGAGGGACCCACCTCCTTACTTTCTTGCCAAAGTCTGCCACCACTCACACGTTATTAAACTTGAGGGATGGATCTATAGTTGACAAATTTCAGTTCGTATCGTTCAAGTTACGATTTTTTATGCCTAAAATACAATAGTTTGTGCGGGTTTACTCAATCTATCTCAATATTTTACATGATGAACTTAGCTCAAAAATTGGTTGGGTCGGGGATGGTTACCCATGGTCATGAATTAGCTTCATGATTCAAAATGTTAGCTCTAACCAATAGATCTAGAATCCTGGAATAACATAATTTGAGGTATTGTTTCTTCATTCTAAACAACTTAAATCGCATTTGTTTAGTAAATGTTTTATTTGACTATCAATATTTTTAATTCGTGTGCAATCTGTTAAACATAACAAAAACAATACCTAAGCCACTACTTTTATCAAAATTTCTTTCCTAGCTTTAGACAACGCTTTCGTGCTTCAACTAGAAATGTGAGCCAGAACTTTCTCAACAATATCCGCAAAACACGCCGGCCACCGACTAACCACCACCAATTGAACCTGCAAGATAGTCGCGACTTAGTGCCTCATAGTGGCCTCCATAGTTGAGCTTAATGATACCATTGATTGATGAAAATTTACCTACTGACCCAAACTTTGTTCGTATAGAGTCAACACATTACATACCACTTGAGTCTCTTCCTTCGACGCGTTAAAGAATATAAGCGCATCATTAGCAAAGAACTAATGCTTCTACACGATACCCGCAAAAACTTGCACACGCCGCCATCGACTATGGCAAGAGCTCCCAAATACTGATTAACTACCTCGACCGATTGAACATGTCGCGACTTGGTGCCTAACAATGGCCTCCGTATTTGAGATGAATGATATTGAGAATTTATGAAAAATATTCACCTGCTGACCCTAGCCTTATTCGTATAGAGTAAGCACATTCTTTACCACACGAGCCTCATTCTCCGACAAGTTAAAGAATATAAGCGCGTCATCAACAAAGAACAAATGCGACATAAAAGGAGCATTCCGGGCAACCTGACAACCATGTAAAGTCCCCGACTTTCCCTGTGTGGAAGCAAAGAAGACAGGCCCTCCGCACAAATTAAGAAAAAGTAAGGCGAGATTGGATCGTTGTGCTGAAGTCCATGACCCGGAATAATAATATCTGACAACTCTCTATTAATATCCGCACGAAAAGACACGAAATGAACACACCTCATAACCAAATCAACCCAACCTGAGTTAAAAGCGAGAGCAAGCATCATGTTTTCTAAGAAGTTCCATTCAACCTAGTCATATGCCTCGGCAATAACTAATTTTAGAGCACCTCAACATGCTTGACCTAGGTTTTTCCGTGAAGATAATAAAAAATTTCATTAATGTGTACACATATGTTATCGGAGATCAATCGTCCCGGAATAAAAGCACTTTGGGACTCTGAAATAATGTCATGATGAAGAATAGGTTTTAGGCAATTTTCAAGGGTCTTCAAAATAATCTTGTAAACCACGTAGCAAAGGGCAATCGTGAACAAATTGACCACAAATTTTGGCGCACACTTCTTTGGGATCAAAATGAGGTTGGTCTGATTTAAAAAATTTTAGAACAGAACCACCATGAAGCACTTCCAAATACACAAGGGAAACATCTAAACCAATGAATGATATGTCAAAACTTCTAATAGGTAGCGGGGTTAAAATCGCCCGGTCTCGGAGCTTTGTCAGGGTGCATCGATTCAATTGTCTGCTTAATCTCGCCATAACTAAATTAATGCATTAATTGTTCATTTTGCTCTGGTGTGACCCAGACTGAACACGCTCCACTATCACCACAACTATAGACCTGTGAGACTAAAATTGTACCTTCCGAGTCATATCCTGGACAACATCCTTTCCTTCAAAGCATGTTCCTTCTGAGTCATAGAAATTTTCAATTTTATTCACCTCCTTCCAAGCATGTTTGTGAAAGAATTTGGTGTTGCAATCACCTTATGCAAGCCAATTTGCCTTAGCACGATATTATTTTGCAAGTAGAGAGAAGTACTTATTACGAGCATCTTCTACTAGAGCATGTCCATGCAGATCCCAATGGACACTCAATCTTTCCAGCGGCCGTGACGCCTCTTTCACCTCAGCGCCGAGACCTTTTCTTAACATGCGACTCCATGTTGTCAATGTCGATCTGCAGTTGACTAACTTATGGAACACCGGTCCGCTTGCCCAGCCATTAAGCATAATAGTATGCTCACAACCATCCTCACCAACCCAATAATTCTAAAACTTAATACAGTACATTTGCTTGTCTTTGGTACTCAGTTCCAAAGCTATAATCAAAGGGCAGTGATCAGACAAGGAAAATGACAAATGTTTAACCCTCCAACTTGCAAACCGCTCCATCCATGAATCCAAATCATAAGCCATGTCCAATCGCTTCTCTATTTAAATATTCGAGCCATACCCACGTCTCCACTTATACTCGTAACCTGAGAAACCCAAATCCAACAGTCCGGAGTCAAAAACAACTATTTTAAAGACTTCCATTTGAAATATTATATAGAATTTAATGTAGGAAAAGTTGAATGAATTCTAACATTGGGCCAACACCCAAATGACACAGACAAATCACGGATAAATTGCTAAATCGCACGTGATTCACCACAACACAAACAACCCTAAATATCTCCCCAAAAATAATAACTACACTGAAATTTACTATACCCGCTTGATCGAGACGGGCCACAAAAAAATTGGGTCACGAAGAGGGTAAACCACCTGCCGTCTACACCTCTAGTGTTAGATATGAATAAAACAATCTTAAATTCTTCACAATTGTCTTCATATCTTCACTTTAAAGGTTGTCCAGCCTTATGACTAGCATAAGAAATTTTTTTGTGGGTGCTTCATGTTAGGGAAAAGAGAGAAAACAACATGAATTGACACCAAGTACAAATTAGCTTGCCAGCCTATTCAGCCTCAAATTAATTAAGTTGTCAGGCTATTCAGCTCAAATTAACTGTCAGCCCTTCAAACCAACCTAAACCAGCTTGTTCAGTTTCATGTAGTGGAGTAACTATCATTTTCCAGAATTCTATTAGAAGAAATATGAAGTTGTATGTATACGAATAGTAAAACAAACAATACAAAAAACCACAATAACACAAAACAATTTTTACTAGAAATTTCTTCAATGAGAAGAGAAAAAACCACAGGACCAAAGTCTACCACCAATCTCCACTATAATAATTAATGAGAATACAAAGGATCTTCTCTAGATCAATCAGAGTCTACAATCATCAAACACGAGATAAGACAAGCACCAACATAAAAGAGAGCAATGACAAAGAAAAAAACAAGAATGCGAAAGTAAACAAGAATAAGAACAAAAAAACAAAATGAAATTAGGAAGCTGAATAATAAAATGAAACATAACGAACTCGCAGATCGCTCTAAAAATAGAGCTGACTTTAAAAAGATATTGCCTTCATACCACAAGCATATGGAATAAGACAGTCCTCTCGTCAGGATAATCTGTGTATTGAAGTTTTACACCGCGCACAAATAGTTAACCGATAGCGACCTCTGCCCATAGCAAACCTCCAGCCAAGCTTGCACCACCACGGAAAAACTCACTCACCAAGAGAGAATTGAACACAAATATATAGTGACTCAGATGATTTCAGTGTAGAGAGCAATGGGGGAGGACTGCCTTTTATTGAGGCCAAAGACAAAAGCTATTACAAAACCATTAATCCATGAATTAAAGTTGGGACATAAAGCTGAGAATAAATGGAAAAAATGGTCCAACTTAATTGCATGTTTAGTGGGCTACAGCTACAGAAGATGAAAGGTCATAGATCAATAATCTACAAAAAGTCTAATGGTTCTAGGACCAAAAAGATACAAGTATGGACCAAGATATTCCCCCAAACGTCTTAGCCTGGTCCGGTCCATTCGGCCGACCAACCGGTCGTGCAGAGGCGAGGCGAGCGAGCATGTGGGCTTGACCCGTTATGTCTCTCTAATACTTGTTTGATAGTATTAGAATTCTAAGTGTATTTTAACTTTACTAGCTTCTCCTTTTTAACCAATGTTGGATTCCAAATTTAATACTTACCTCATTTACTTGAGATAAGTTACAATTAAAGTATCACAATTAAACAACCATTTTTGGGTGACTTTCATCTATGGATTTTCACCTTAAATTAAATGTCATAATCCCATAAATTAATTATCCAAGTGTCCTATATTATAAAGGGGTTAAAGGCACTGGAGGTACCCAAACTTTGGGCTGAAACCCAATTTGGTATCCAAACTTTAACTGTACCAGATTTAGTACCTAAAGTGTTATTTTCAACCCAATTGCATACCCGCCGTCAACGTCCGTTATTGTTCCCGCTATCTCGCTGTCACGTCACCTTAGACGTGCTGATGTGTCTTTTTTTGATGATGTGGCATGTTTGATCTGTGCTAACTTGGATTTTTT